>JAOBRD020560933.1:0-16364 GCA_027575215.2 Hydrozoanthus sils | reverse complement strand
GCCTAGAGCAGTACCTGCCTCTTTCGTTCACTGTGACCTTAAAGGGCTATTCTACTTATTTATTTAGGCGTAGCATCGTTCTAGGGTAAAGGGTTTGTCCTTATTTAAGTTCAATTGAGTTCTTTTATGAAGCCGGTTCACACTACGCCTGGAACTCCTGAAAAACACCTAAAATTTTGAAATTTCCTTCCAGGGTTCTGGAAAACTCCTGGAAAAAATTAAGTTAACTCCCTAGTACACCTGGAATGCTTTTGGAATTTAATTTTTTGAACTCTGTAACAAACAAACTAAAACCTACTGAAGCATCTTGCTCGCAATTGTACATTTTGCATGTAGACTAAATTTCAGGAAGTTTATTTCGTTGGACTTGGCTCAGTTTTTGTCATCTTGCGCTTCGAAGGCTGAAGAACCTGGCGATAGTTTTGGCGGCGTGGTTGCTTAAGTTAAATTTGACGTTGTTTTGTTTTTTCGCCGAGAGCCAATTCCTGGAAAAATTATTTTGCTACCCTGGAATACTCCTGGGCCCAATTGTTCAAAGGCCGGTTAGCGCTAACCCTGGATTGAATTTTTTTTATTGACGTTCTTGTTCTTAGCCTTACAGAGACTTATCTGAGCTGTAATTTTTGAATTGACAAGTTTTTTCCATGGAAAATTTAAACAGTTTTTCATAAGAACCGTAAACCTTATCGTTGAGAAGAAATAACTGCTACAATTTTGGCTTAACCCAGGGTTAAAGTTAGCCAGACTTTGAACAACCCTGCCCAGCGTGGAAAACTCCTCGAAATGTTTTTTCCGTCAATCATTACGAACCATGTTTTGTGTTCCGGCTTGTTGATAGCAGGGTTCGTGCTACTCCTTAATCTCCTTGAAAACTCCTTGAATCTGGTTTTCATTTTCAAGTGCGCTTGAAAAGCCCTTGAATTTTGGAATTTATCACTGAGTCCTTGAAAACTCCTTGAATTTTGAACTTCGTGAACTGGTTATAAGTACCGGGTGTTGCAATGGTGGTTATTTGCCAAGCGAATCAATTGTTTTGTCATACTTTTCAATATAATAATAATTGTTTCTTGTTTCTAAACATTTACTTCAACTTTGTACAGAAAATGGTTTGACATTTGCGTTAGGTTCTCAAGGTTGAAATGTTCACATACTACTGCCTACCAACTTATATTCAAATTTTGTATAAATTTTAAGTTTATTATTTGCTAGTAAATACAAGTTCATTTTGTTAAAACAGTTCTTACATTCTGAACGTATTTTAGATGTTTGGGGGTGATAGTTTTCATTTTTATAGACACAATACCCTGCCGAAAAAAACTCCTTGAAAACGAAATTTGACTTCTTGAATTTTGTGACTGATGATCAGCACTAACCCAGTGATAGTTTATCCAACTACTTTCAAATACAGCTCTTTTGCCTATAATCTAACTAAACTGTGCCGTTTTGGACCAACTACACGGGGTTGATTCTAGCTGTTGAGGAAAACGTTGGGATTACAATTGGATTATTTTGCTAGGAAAGGATTCGGTTAAGGACTAAACGGCAATTGTTAGTGTCGACCCTGTCTGTCAAGAACTTAAGTTTATTAAGATAATACAAAGCGTTGCTCGTGATTCCCACCTCTGTGATCCCGGGATCGAATCCTGGGTTTGCATGTGGGCTAAGATTTATCGATCTTCTTCTGACTCCGAGGGTTTTTCTCCGGGTTTTCCGGTTTTCCTCCCTCCACAAAATCGACTTTCACGCCGAGATCTGTGCCGTCGAGTGATTGAACATAAGCCACTGGCTTGGGAGAATGGGCAACCACTCCCAGCGTAACGACGATAAATAAATAAAGTTAGTTTAGCTGTCCCAAACATAAGGATAAATAAACGAAAACCTTGTATGAGTATCTGGTTCTTCCTTGAGTATAACCTCAACCTTGAAGTAATAATCCGAGTAAGACTAGGCAGATCAACGGCCGTGGAATGCAGAATAGTGTTAATTGCGATATTGCTAAATAGTTGTTCTGATTGCCTAAACTTTTGAAAATTGACCTTATCTTCATAAGTAATCTGATGTATTTCTTAGTTCCAATTCACTCATTCAAGCCTTTCTAGTGAAACATTTCTGTTAATAAATTTAAGAAAAATTCCACTTGGGGAATATAAAAGTGAAAAGGTTTTTTTTGTTTGGAGTTCTATGATTGGATAACTATTGTGGCACAAAAGAAATATTGCTTTAAAATAAAGTTTCACTGGTTGATGTATTCTAAGTAAACATTCTGCCGTGAGAAAAGCGAAAAGCAGTAAAACCGCAATGGAGGTTGGCTAGCTTTTACACGGACCATTACCTAAACAAATAGAAATGTTGAAAATTAATTGTAAAGTATCGTCTTGCTGTTTCTGAACCGTGTTCTCTTGTGTGATACAAACCTAACTGGAAATTATTTTTGGGTACTGCGTTGCAGAGCCATAAGTGAATGTCACCTGCTCGAGGTACTCAACCTGGCCATGTGTCGTAATGTGACGTCATCTGGAATAAAGGCGTTGGTCAATGGTTGTAAGAGGTAACAACCAAAGTGCTAAAGTTAACTTAACATATCTTAATTACCAGTAGTTCTTAAAAAGAATGAAGTGCTGCCTGATGATCGAGGTGTGCATGGGCACCCCTATCAGGTACGTAATTGTTTGAAATTCGATCAATGACTGATTGTGGCCAAGAATTGACAGCGATGCTTTCGTTGCATAATAAAGAAGAAAGAGCCATAAAAGCACATTCCCTTCCTTTCGAAAGCTCGTTGAAGCTCTCGGATGCTTGATGAATGCTTCATTGCTATGAATTCATACCTTTAATATTTAAGCTTTCTCTCGAGGACCACTCGCGTCGATCGCACTTCCAACATTGACAAGGGAAACCAACAAACAAACCTTACGCAGAAGCTGATTTGCCTACAGTGGTCGAACCAACCATATATGGAACACCAGAAATACCGGAAGCAAAAAGCCATAAAATCGCTCTCCTGATTGGCTTCGAGAGGCCGAACCAACCATATATGGAAAATATATAGAAAACCGGAAGTAAATATCGAGTTTTTCTGCCGGAATATAGACTCTTGTGTACGCAATTCAAGTAATTGCGAAAGAGGCGCCAGAAAAAATACTAAAGCTTCAACGGGATTCGAACTCGTGACTTCTGCGACACCGTAGCAGCGCTCTAACTTACTGAACTATGAAGCCACACTGTTGGGAGCAAGTCCATTTATGCGATGTACGTATCTTGTATTTTTTCCGTCTTTGATGGCCAGTCAGTACGGATGAAACATCTATCTAGTTGAGGGTTCTTCGCTCAATAAGAAAGGTGGTCTGCGGTTTGTGTTGTCGCACACGTGGGACCGGGTTTTACAGGACGTGTCAGTTATCACGTGACACTTGCGTGGTCCAAGTTGACCCGGCAGAAACCTGAAGAAGGTCGTGCGAGACGGCCAAGACGTCGTACTCGCGTAGGATTTTTCCAGTAAGCGATTTAACTTTAAATATAGTTTAATACAACTGGATGAGTCAAAACATTCATTGTCATATTATCTATAAACGTTGTTGGACTTAACAAGTTTGTTACATTTGAAACCATGTCTTAATTTGTTGGATCGTGTAGGATGGTGAAACTAATGGGGGTCAAAATATTTATTCAGTGTTGTCAAATCTGTGAAATCTCGAACACTACACAACTTGCATATCATAATGATTTACCCTGCAATTTGTTTGATAGCTATGCTTTGCTTGAACTTTCTTGCACCCAACAATGCCCATCACATTCAACCACAATCTAACTTGTTGCGACATTGAATGGGTTCCACTTCACTCCCCTGGTCGGCTGCCAACCAGGGCAATTTCTCTATAATTATCCTTTGGGTGTATGTGAAAAGTTCAACAACATCTATGTATGCTTCACAGGCTGACACAGCTCAATCTCGCTTGGACAAATCTTAGAAACGACGCTATTCAGCAAGTAAGAATATTCAAATAAGTTCACTGTAGTTAATTTATGTGAATATTTATAAGTTATACTAATCTGTTGTTCACTTGGCCTCCTGTCCATATGCTTGTCAGCTGATAGTTACATGTCTTATAAAAATCTTCATTTTCTGTTCCGCGAATCTTTCTTAAAATTCATAAAGAAAACATTTTATCTGTATTTTGATAGCTTGTACAGAATTTACCAGACCTCAGGCAGCTCAACCTGAGTGGATGCCGTGACACGCTTACAGATGAGGGTGAGTAGTACATGAACGAGAGAAGTGAATAAGAATGGTTTAGGGAAGGGTTAGCGTAGATGCTTTGGAAAAGTACGAGTATTAAAGAAATATAAAACGAGCACAGGCGCTCTGTTCAAGTTCAGAAAATGAAACGCACGTGAATATTTTAGTTCACGAAAGAAGTGCTTGGAGAAAAACGAGACGCAGGTGGCTGCGCGGGGTACGTAAGTAAAAGATGTAATGTGAGAGAACCAGAGAAAGAAAACAATCAAATAGATGAAAACATGCATGAAAGGTTGGTTAAAAGCTTGACTGTTTCTTTTTCCTCTCTACTAAACGTAGCTTAAAAGCGAAATTTCACGCGAAATGAAATGAAAAGACGGACCAACCCGGCTCAGAAAATTTCTTCTTAAAATAATCCCGTAGTCTAGATATCATTAATGATCACAAACTGTTTTGTTTATTTTATCTTTTTTTTGTTTTTTGCAGCTTTAGGAAAATTAGTAAAGACCTGTCCAGATATCACCCATTTAGACTTGAGGTAAGGCGGATTTCTTGGGCCAATCTCGGTCTCTATTTACAAGTCACCTACCACCATGCAGCCCCCGCCCCTATCCCCTCCCCCTTCGGGTTAGGATTAGAACCAAAGTTCGCTTTAGCTAAGGGAGGGTTGGATGGGTCGTTATCCTGAAACTGGAATTGATGAATTCTTTCTTTCTGAGTTAATACTTTGAAAGGACAAATGAAGGCTATTTTCTCATTTTCTTTTACAAAGCAGTTATAGTTTAGGAGTTTCACAAACTGGTATCAGATATATGAGATGTATTTTACCGACGCCTGGTAAGCCCAGTTGGGTAAGGCGCCGGTTTGCCGTGCGGTAGGCACGAGCTCGATTCCCGGTGCCGGACCTTCACCCGGGGTCTTGAAATAACTGAGAAGGTGCTACTCTCGCACTAACATATGCAGGCCGTAGGACCTTCGCGTCCTCTTGGATAAGGACGTTAAACCGTAGGTCTCGGGTAGCAGATCTCGAAGGAGACCTCGAGTCCCCTTGCTTGTTCTTCCGTTACTCCTTTAGTCAAAAATTGTCAAAAAAGCGGCCAATAATGATATTTCTGCAAAGAAAGCTTTTCTTAGAGAATAATAGGCTGTCTTTGTGTTTTAGTTTTGTCGTAGCTTAAACATACATTCGCAATTATCAGTGCGGGACTGTGCGTCAAGAACTTACAACCGTTTTATAATTGTTCAGCAAATCTTTGTCATCCTAGATTCTCCCGTAATTTACTTCTTTGGTCATATAAGATTTTCACAGTGACTTTTTTAATCATAAATGTTTTCTTTCAGCGACTGCATCTATCTCACTGACGCGACGCTTGAGCTGCTTCAGAAACTGAAGTACTTGCAGCAGCTAAGCCTAAGTCGATGTTACAGTATTTTACCGGCTTCGTTTAGGTAAATATAGCAGTGGCCTTAAGATATGGGGAGGGCAACGCCGACGACGACGACAGCAAACAATATAGTTAATACAATATAGTTGCACGTAGAAAATTACAACGTGAAAAGCTCAGTTTTGTATTCTTTTACGATTACGATAACGATCTACAGAAAAAATTTCTTAACTCTTCATTCGTCTTTAACAAAAGCACCTTCTACTTTTTCTGTTCACAAAGCGTAACTCGGATAAAAGAGAAAGTAACCTTGCCATACGTGATCAAAGAAAGCAAGCGAAAAATGTGTTTTGTGTATGGCTGTCGTCGTCGATGCCAGTTTCCGTCCTCGTTTTTTAAGCTCCCTAGTAACAGCAACTACATTAAGCCTGCTACACAGCATACTTCGCATTAGCCGAAAGCAAAAAGCAAGAATCTGTTATTCTTAAATGCTTATCGACTAAAACAGAAGATTTTTGCTACTGTGAAACACGCTGCTTAATTTATTTGGACCTATAACGGTATGATCTGTGTATACTTGCTTTTTCCGCCATTGAAGAAACGGGTGCGCTCGCTTTCAGTTTCCCGCCATTAAAGAAACACCCTCGCGCTTTTCAGTAATTGGTTATATTTGTAAAATGACTAACAGTATTTAAAATTCTGTATAGGTGAGACTGTGGTTATTGTCTAATACTAGTAACTAAGAAAGGTTAGACGTTTTTTAAGGAAGCAGTCAGACTTTACTTTATTACAGGAAATAAATGAAAATCGTTAAAATTCGGGTTAATTTAAGTCCTGTTAACTTTGTTGAGCTTTAATTTCCGCGAAGTTAATCAAGTGCGGTGTTAGTTTCCGATCTCTCTATTTCCAGTAATTCAACTCTAATTTTGGAACCTGGAAAAGGCATCATTTTATCTGGGTGGCATGGAGATCGACTGGTATCATTAAATGCCTCAAAAACGCTAGCAATCCCAACGTTAGAATTTTGCTATTGTTGTGTCGAGTACATAGCTCGGTTTATTCAGTTTTGATTTTTTTTTATCCAGTGTTGAAATAAATTTGTTCTATGCAGTTTTCACCACCAACTGCGCTTAATCGTGGTCGTGCCTTGAAAGTCCCTGAAACTCGAAATAAAAAATCAAGGCTTTGAAAGTCCTTGACAATTGTAGTCAGTGCTGGAAGGTCCTTGAAATTTGTAGCTAATTTCATCCAACTCAGATTCTTGAGTGCCTTATGTGAAAATATATGCTACTGGCAGGAACGTAGCAACACATAATAGTAAAAAACAAACAAAAACGATCATAGCACCTCTTCGAATATCGATCAAACGCCCCATGCACATATACATTGGTTATATTCATTGCTCTGATTGGTTGAATGTCTGGAATGTTCAGGGCCAATGAAAAGTTTTGTACTATTCGCTCTTTCTGCGAAAAGCCATGTGCTTCGATTTTGCAGTGCGTGGAGTCCTTGAAAAATGGAAATTATGTCCTTGAAAATCCTTGAAAAGTCCTTGAATTTTTAGTCCAAAAAAGGGTATGAGCCCTGGTGACAGCTTCCTTTGTTGTTAAATTCTACCTCAACTTTCCCGTTAATTTTCTTTATAAGAAAGACTTCTTCATTAAGTTCGCGTTTATTTAAGTGGCGTTAATTTGTAATACCTTAAGTTCTGGAGCGTAAATTTCCTACAACAAATTATAAGGCGAGAGCATAAGATTTTTCTAACCGTAAACTTTGCAATATTTTAGTTCGCTCTTAGCTTAGTTCTTGTAATTGATGAATAGAAGATTTTCCCGTACTTGTACGAATGAAATTGATTTTCAAAGTTGCACAATAATACTTTATTGTCCTGTTTTATTCTCTTTTAAACTTTGGTATCTTTGCTTTCAACACCAGTTTATGTGCCAGAATGCCTGCACTAGTGAAATTAGACGTGTTTGGGCTCTTGAACGCTGAAGGCCTTGAAGCACTCAAGAACGAATTGTCAGGGATTGCTGTGAATAGCTGCTTGTTCTCAAAGGTAGCAAGGCCGGTGGATACGAGATATTACAGAGGAACAATTTGGGGAGTAAAATGCTCCATGTGAAGCAAGCGTTTTACCGATGTTTTGCAATTTACTTGTTAAAAAAGTACAATTAACAGTGTTATAGCCGTGAAGGAGAGATTCGTTAATCTCGTTTCGCCGGTGGGAGCGGCTTTCAATAGGTATTGGGGGTACAGAATTAATTAAAACAATTTTTTCGAAAAAGCAGGGGGGGGGGGAACAGTGCCATATCCCAAACCCAAGTCAGGTCCCCACCGTTAGGCTGAGCTTGGATGCATAATAAATTTTATAGATATATGAAAGAAATTATTACAGATACAAAAATTTTTATAATTTGATTGCATTTGCAAAGTAAAAGAATGTAGGTTTATTTTACTGTTTTAGAAAGTAACGAAAAAACGGCAGCGAATCGTTTTACAGCCCTAAAAATGTTTTTACTCTGAAAAAATCCGCCAATCACGTGCCGGCGTTTGGTTCAAGATGCAACCGACTTTTCTTTTGGAGAACACGAATAATTGGAAAAAACTCTTGCTACTTTTTGGTCCAATCGAAATAAATTTGAAAACAACACAGCAGATTTCCACTTATCATACAAATGTTTTTTTTATTGTTCTATTCTAGCTCGATCAACCTAGTTACCTTTTTATCCTCTTCACTGTAATAAAACAATTAGAAGATTTGTCTCGCCCAACAATCTTTTGTTCCGCCCAGTTCTGGGGGATCTTCCCAATAGCTTTGAATATTGGGTTCAGTCAAAATGGATAGTCATATGACAGATTACTTTCTGAATATTTCGGACGCCGTAATTTGTGTATTTGAGCGTTTAATGTTGGCGACCAATATTATATATGTAATATGTTTTATTAAATATATAAGAGTGTTTTACTGTAAAATACGCCACTCGTAGATGTCATACGAAACTACATTCGGGAAACGAGTGACATATTTTCCATACACTCACTAGTGAAGATATCGCTGACTTAATTTCTGTTTTCCCCGCTCATTTCGGCACAAAAAAACACTCATATGTGTTGAATAAAAAGAAAGATACACGTTGGCCCAAACTATTTTATGAAGTTTATCTTTTCGTGGAAAAAAGATTTCACTTTTTTTCACACTAAAATTAATTTCGTATGTTCGCGCCACCGTTAAATATCTTCTATTTATTTACATAGCTAAGAAAGTGAAACGCTTAAAAGATTTTGTTTCGAACACTGCTCAAATCCGATTATCAAATTGTTCAGATATTTTGCTGTTTGCGTGCAGCAGACAACAGGAATGGCGCATTTTCCAAGACCCAAAGGAATTTTGAGACTTTCATACTTTGATGTTTCTTCGTTGCCACGAGGATCGTACAGATCCTGAACACCCTGAATAGTGCTCAAAAATTTTATAAAAAGCAAATTTTTTAAAAAAAATGTTCCTCAAAAAATTGCAGTAGCTAAGGAAAATTAGCAATTATTTTGGTCTGTTCTTTATATCAAACTAATAACAAAGAAAGCTATTCGATTGGCCAACGTATATAGTACATTTGGAAACTGAATAGGGCTGCTGCTTAGCCTGTGTTATTCAGGTAGCGTTCTTTAATAATAATTGAACCTAGTCGAATACAAATTGGCCTGAAAACACACAAGTGATTTCAAAGTCAAACGAGTGAGTGGTGCGAGTTTGATCTGAAGTCAAGTATGATTTCAGAGCAAAAAATTGCACGACACAAAGTTAAATTAAATGCAATCTGATTGGCCACAGCAGTAGCCTCTTGAAATCTTACTGGTAGTTTTATTTTTTGCTTGTTTGTGAATGGCTGGGTTGCGATTTCGAAATAGTCGGATTTAGGAATTAATCACACTGCTCTGAGCCAATCAGATTTAACAAGTCGACTGTGATTTCAGAATAAATACAATAAAGTTATCTGCTAGTACACACCAGGGCAAACTAAAGAAAATATTTTAGGAGTTAATTCGGTTCATCTTTTATTAGTGAAATTAATTTATTTTAATTGTTAAGTTAACAAGTATCTTAACTGTGACTCGTGTGGTTTTTCCTACCGTTTCTCGTCTTTAGCTCGAGTCTCGACCCGTCAGCTTTCTTCGGTTCATTCAAAAGGCGTGGTCGCTTTGTGCCTCTCCGAGCCGAGAAATTGACTGAGCACGAAATAACTTGATTCGTCTCCATCCCTAGCACTGCCTTGTAAATACACGTTGAACAGCGTTATTTCAAGTGGTTAATAAACCTTTCCTCAAGCACGAATCGGTATCTGTGTGTTCTTTTGCAATTGTGCTCAATGGTTTGATAGTTTAAAGTACCTATGACATGCAATATTTTTTGTGGATAGACCTTGCTAAAAGAGGAATTTGGATGAAAAGACTTCGTGGAAGTCCTATGGTTCTCGAGATATTAACATTTAATCTTTTCGACTGATGACGTCATTGCATATACAGGCAAACTTTCAATTTTTTGAAATCTGCTGCCAATCAAACGAAACAAACAATGACAACTAAAATTAATGACTAGTCAAAGAAAACCTCGAGATACATCATCAGTCCAAGCTTGGCTTAAATTCAGCCAAAGGTTATGGATTGCAACGTTTTTGAGAAAATTGAAAATTTGCCTGAACAGGCAGTGACGTCATCATGTGAAAACATTAAATGTTAATATCTCGCGTACCACAAAAGATTAAGACAAAATTTTTTCACCCCTATTCCTCACTTTGCAAGGTCTATCCACTGAGATAACATAATATTTCATGTCAGACACTTTAAGATCTAGTTTGGGGAATCCACAGTCCCCTAGATTGTTCAATACAGATAAATTGTACCCGAGTGTCATGGAGACTTGAAACAATTTATTTAGAAGTCCCTTCCTACTTTCTGAAGTTGTATTGGTCGCGAAAACAAAATACAATATAGTTTAACTTGAAACTTGTTTTAAAGTGTTCCTAATTCTTAGTCCAATCAAAACTGCAAATGTTTTCACCGTTGGGCGAAATTTAGTAAAAAATTTATGAAGCATTGTCAGTACTTTTAAACAAGGATACTTATTCGATTGTCTCACGATCATAGGTAGACGAACGATATGATTGTAATGGCGAGACAACTGATAAAGTATCCTTTATTTATGGCACAACGAACTACCTCTTTCACTTTATTGGAAATATCAACGTTTTTATTTATTCTGATTACATACATAATAAATAAAATTTAGTACATTAAAATTTTTTTAAGATAAAACTGTACTAGCTCATTCTAACCCTTTCAGTCCAAGCTGTGTTAGTAAATTCACCCAACTAAAGCTCTTACTTTTCTTTTAAAAGTTAAAATTTTTCATTTTACTTCCCTTTGTTTGATCACTTATCATTTTCTCATTACCAAATGTCTTATTTTGTATGTGTTATGTAAGGAGAAGTTGGATGTTGATAACCAACTGGGACTGAAAGAGTTACTTGCTTTCCAAGATAAACTGTATATTAGTCCCTTAAGAATCGTTCACTTTAAAAAAATTGACTATTTTACTAGCTCACCAGGCACAAGCAACATGACACTGGGTTGATTACCCCAAAGCGAAAAAACAACCTCGTTCCCAGGGTGCCTCGGCCACAAACGGAGGGAAAAAGCGCCCTGGGAACGAGTTTGGCGAAAAAAGGCGTCTCAAGGCGCAAGTCTCAGGCCTGCAAACCATACTTCATCGCGTACAAAAGAAACTCCATAATTTAAAAGGGCCTAACAATTGGAGGATACCTGTTCTAGGCCCAAAGATTCTCGGAAGTCTGGCCACAACAAATGTCTTTTTTAACTCCATCAAAGAGAAAGTGGCGATACCACTGATGATTGCACCGACAAAGCTAACGACGTTGATGATGACAGTGCTAAGGAAGATAACAGCGCTGATGATGATGATTACGATGTTTCTTATGATGGCGATGATGACAGTGCTAAGGACCATTACATATCTAATAAAAAGAAAATTTCACGTTGGCGCAAACACAAGAAGTTTATCTCAGGTCGTGTAAAAAAGATAGTGCTAATGACGATTACAAAATGCTGATGGCGCTGGCGATGACAATGCTGATCATGGTGACGGTGATGCAAGAATGGTTGGATACTTTCATAGTTTCAACAAAACAAAATACGAAAAAAGTTCAACCACCTCCGTATTTTGGATTGATTTTCGGCTCTAGTATTCCAAGAACTTCAAATGGTGAAAAGCTTACATTCCATTTTACCGCGAACTATTCATTGAAACTGAGCTAGAAGTGAAAAAAATCTACTACATTAGGGCAGTTTCATCTTAAAATGCAATTGGAAATGTGATCAAGGGTGCACACACTAAAGGTAACAACAGTTCCACCAACCATAACAAACGGCTGTGAGCTACAAATGAACATGATGGCCTTGAACGACTGCAATTACCCAGCAGAATATGCTGCCCTGTTGGTCAACACATAGAACCAGTCATGTTACTTGTATATAATGAATTAGATCAAAGTTATGTAGTTTAAATATCGTCGAATATATTTTGTGGCGGTCGAGCAGTTGATGATCTGTTAAACCCGGCTCCATATGCTGTCCTACTGGGCAGCGGTTCTGGATCATAATCTGCTGCTGCTAACAGCTCAACCCTGTCATTCTCTACATCGAGCTTGGAGTATTTGATGTACTTGACGTCCGAGTCTGTCAGGTTAGTCTGAGACGTAGCCTGTTCCTTGTTCAGCTGTCCATCCCGCTCCCTGTCAGACCTCGAGGTACGATCAGGGCGTCTTGACCGCTCATTCAGCCTCCTCTTGGCAGATTCTGCTCTTTCCGACCACGTCTCCTGTGAGTACAGAAATTTTAAAGTTCTGTAAAAGTTGAAACCAATGCTCTTCAGTGTAGATACTCACTGAGTGCATAAATCTCAAAAACAGCTAACAAAAAACTCAATAACAAGGGATTGAAAATAACACCCAAATTATTATGGATCGAAAAGTTAGCTTCCACCTGTGAAACACCAAGACAGATAGTAAATATACACTTGGTTCCTATATGTGAAACATCAAGATAGAATCTAAATAAAAATTCCGCTTCCATATGTCAAACATCAAGTTAGAATCTAAACAAAAATTTGGCTCCCATATGTGAAACGCCAAAATAGATTCTAAAAAAACTATTAGCTCCCACACGTGAAACTTCTGAATCAGGGTAAACAAGAAGTGTGAAGAACGTGATAGTGTCCGCTGAGAAGTTTGTGGTGAACTTAGAAGTTGTGTCGGATCATTTGGTTTCAAGGATTCCCTGATAATGGTCCAAAAAATAAATCAAAAATTTGTGACGTAGTTGTGACAAAAACTCTATTCCACGAAAAGTAAAAAAATAACAAAAGCTAAAACATCTCAATAAGTTCTAGGGTGCCAAAACTCTAACCAGTCGAGTTCCTTGAGCTGAGACTGACGGAGGGACCGAGTCTTCGATATAATTAAACTAAGATTGTGAACACTGAATTCATGTTTTTTGAACGAATGTCTGGTACAAGATAGCGTTTACGTGCGACAACAGAATGTATTCAATTCTTTCGTTCACTGCAGCTCAGCAATTTTGATGGTAATGTTTCCCCTTTTTCATTAACACACAAAAGTTACATATTTTTTATGAATTAATTTAAAGCTGTCATATCCTCACTTTTGTAGAAGCTCTGGTTTTTTGGAGGTATGAAATCATATTGGTATGTTACAGAAAAGAATACCCAAAGCATTTTTGACGATTCACAACAAAACCTTTTGTTTTGTCATTTGGAAAACCAAACGCACCAAGTTTTTCCACTCGACTGACGGTCGTTGCCCAAACACCCAAATCACCCTAAAGAGTCCAATGATCGAACAAACTAATAAAATCTCTAAATTTGTGGGAAACCTTTATGTGCTCGAAATGACCCTGTAAGAAACAGAACTTTGTACTAACATCACTGGTGTCACTGCCGAAAGCCTGGAAATGAAATATGGTAATAATCAAAATTAGAGATTGCCGATTTCATACAAAAACGACTGAAATAATACAAAAGTGCGATTTTCCAGCTCCGCTGGTTTATGATGGTACCAACAGATGTATAGATTGATACAGAACTTTATGTTATCAAAAACCAGAACCCTTCATTTTTCTATCATTTTCGAAACCAAAATTTCATAATTAAACAAACTATACTTACAAAGGTATTTTACAAATAAATCTAATTGGTAAAAGGAAAAAATCAAAAATGACAATGAAAAGTTATCACCTGACAATGCTAAGTAATGTTTTTAATTATTAGTTATAATATACGCTTTTCGTATGGCAGCAATAGACCTTAGTGCATTCTTTCTTTTTTTTGTCCTTATTTCTCCTTCCCTTTTTTCTTTATTTTTTTTGCCGTATTCGTCATTTCTGAGCGGAACTTTTCGGACCGCGGGGGGGAGGGGTGAACGTGCACCAAGTGCACCCCCCCTCCCCCCTGCCTACGCACCTGTAGGAGTAACTGAATTTTAAAACAAAACAATATGTACACTGAGTTTTGAGTAACACCTTTTCTCGCTGGAATTAATGAATATGGAATTAATGAATATTTTACTTCAGTTCGAGGCTAAAGCTGTGCCACACATGCGCCCACAATCTATTTCATCAACATTATCTTGAACACGAAAAAGTCTATTACTACTAAAACCCTTGACAACCTGTTGCTACTAGCCGTTTTCACATTAGAGGACGCACAAGTCGTTTCTGTCGAACAAATCGTCTGAATGTGAGAACGGGACGAACAAGTCGTCTGAATTCGTCCGTCTGTTTGCTCGTCTCTCAGACGATTTTTTGTTGACGATTTGTTCGTCTCGGCGAACAAATCGACCAAAGGTCGTCTTAAATTCACATCTGTTGAACAAACAGTCGAACAAGTTGTCAGCTTGTACCAGGGAAGGAGAATGGCACTAGATAGGGCGATGTTTATCTGTTTGTACGTCAGTTTGTACGTGTGATGTGAATTTTTGACGACCAACACAAGACGATTTGTTTGTCTACCTGTCACACTAAGACGAACAAATCGTCAGACGACTTGTCCGTCCTCTAATGTGAAAACGACTATTATCATTAAAATTCTTATACTAAGTCACACTGACAACATCGTGTTAGTTTATTCTAATTGGCTTTGTCTTTATCAATAAACAGAGAATCTGGTGCTTGCTTATCTCATGTCGGCCTCGTAGTAGCTGAGCAGTTAGCGTGGGTGAATCGCGACGCCAGATCTTCGGCCAGTTAACACTTTACAAGCTTATGTTGGGAGCTAACCTACAATGGATTAGTGTCCCACCCCACCCTGGGGAGGCAGAGACTTATTAGCTTACAGCTACGGGGCACTAAAGGTAAATTGAGCCATTTGAATTCGAGAAAGGACTCTATTTTAGGTAGGTCATCACTAGGGGCAAAAAATTTAGAATTATCAACAAACCTTTCTTCCGTCCCAATTTAACGTTTCCCGTTTTCTTCTTTCTGCAACAATTGTATTTGATATAATTAACTAACAAGGTTTTGTAACCGATTTGTGAAAAACAACGGAAACATGTTCGATATCAAACATGGAGAGCGCTTTATTCATTTTAGTTTACAAGTTGTTCATGAACAGCTTATCGGTAGTAAAGATTTTATAAGAACTTTAAGTTCAACACAATATGTAACTTTTCTGCATGTATTTGATTCTGTACCAAGAACAAGGTATTACCAAGGGTGGATCTGGCATATGTACACATTAATTCTAACTTGTGGCGAAGCTTAAGAGCTAAAGAGCGGTAGGCCAGTGTCACTCCCTCGAATAAAGGTACTCTCAGGTGCCAATTAAACGTCCCGGGAAACTTATTAATTTTTCGATTTTTTCTCCACCCCCGGGCTCATTAGGATCCTCCGTTTGTTAATTTTGCAAGTTCTGACCAGTGCGATAATCAAGTGGTCAAAGTTTCAAGATAAAATTTTTTTTGATCAATGTCAAGTTTTGTGTTCGTCTTTCCCTGTTTTGTTGTCTTTCCCTGATACGTGGGCAACAAGAACGTAGAGTTGAGAACTCAATAAATTTATCCATATCTTTGCTGGTCTCTGTTATCTTGTTTTAAATTCTCCAAAAATTTTAACCCCCCTGTTTATTAAAGTTTCTAAGAAACTTTTCATCCCCCCCCCCCTCCGTAATTATTTGGCACCTGATAGTGTTAAAACTGACAAAGTGAACAAGATCTGAAGACTCAGAACAGTTTTTTAGCCAGCAAGATTGCAGGACTGGTCACAATTGTGCCAACACAGTAAATTAATATAACAACACAGATGATTTAACTTGGGTTATCTTACCTCGTCTAATAATATCTTTGCCCTCGTTAATATATTCAATGGAGAGATCGTCCTCTATAATAAAGGTCTGGAATCCAAGGCAGTTGAGACACCGGGTTCCCAGGCTGAAATATGTGGCCAGACACACAAGCACTACTGTCATAGGGTAGTACAGGTTAAAACCATTTGAGATGAACGACAGCACATCCATGTGACCCATGAACTAGAAAAATCATTGGAGAAAAGAAGATCAAAGAATGCGTACTGTAAATGCTCTACTAGGGGGGGGGGGGGGGGGGGGGGGGGGGGGGGGGGGGGGGGGGGGGGGGGGGGGGGGGGGGGGGGGGGGG
>JAOBRD020560828.1:0-16366 GCA_027575215.2 Hydrozoanthus sils | reverse complement strand
CACCTCGATGCTTCGCATCTCGGCGAATATTCTACCACTATTCACCTCGACTTCTGAGAATAATTGTTAATTATACTTCAAAAACTGATGGCCAATAGTAGTATAGTAGAGATGGAATTAGCGCCCATTTTCGCGGGGGAATCTCATTATCTCTGCGGGAGCAAAAATTATCTCTAGGATGACGTCATAGCTCATGAATAAAATGCAGATTGTTTACATAAACTCTTTTGTTATGAAAATGATTTGAAAGGTCGTTTTTCTAAAATCGTGCCAACGCCATTAATTATGCAAAATAGCAACGGTTTTGGTTCGTCGTGATTGGTTCGCGCAGGAACGTATTTTTCAAACCATGACATCATGTTTCTATTTTTATCTCGGAGAATGTGCTATAAAGCTGGCGAAGCTAAGCAGTGTTGTCATTTTTTCCAAAACTTAAGAAATTATAAGCAAGTTTTAAGAAAAGGTAGCGCGTCTTTGAACTTATGCAAATCCAGGAAAGTAAAGAAACAATAAAAACTTAATCCCCTATTATTTGGTTTTTGACAGCTGTCAGCGCGATTTCGCATATTTAAGGTTTCTGCAACGGTTGAGTGAGTTTTTGAATATTTGCTTAGAGCGCTACTAGAGAAAAAGTTAACTATTAAAGCAAGAAGACATGAAAGACTGTTACGAATAAAACTTTCTTTTATTGATAAATCGTTACAAGCTATCTATGTGTCAATGTATCTTATCAATTTTTCTGGTTTTTTCATCACAGGTTGAAACCTTTTTGTCAATTTTCCTGCTCGTAGTTTGTCAGGATTGGGTCCCGTACCGATAGTTCCCGAGTCTATATAGAATACCCATTGAGGTTTCCTTCTTTTTCGTGGTGGCTGGATCTTCCGTTTCTCAGAAGGAGGTGGAGTAGGAAAAGCAGAATCACCTAATCCAGGACTGGGTGGGAGGTTGGGTTCTGAACTTGTTGGGCTTTGCACCATTGGCTTGATTTGGGTAGCTAAAGTTCGCCACCATTGTTTAACATCAGGAGCAGTAATCTCTGGATGAGAAAGTGGTTGGGCTGGGATGGAAGACGTCTGGGGCTGGATCGGCGGTCCACTCTCTCTGTGAAAGGCTGGTGGTAGTTAATCTGACGTTGGAAGTTAAGATAGCGTTGCAGTTTTTGCTGGAATATCTGTACCTTGACGTCAGCTGGCAAATCAGACCGGGCCAAAATTTGGTCCATGTCTTCCATGTGTTCCATTGACATGGACATATTTGACACAAATGTAAATACGAAAGATTCAACAGTATATGAAATAAAAATATATGAGGTTAAATACTGTAACGAGCGAAGTTTTTCAAAATCTCTTGCCGAACGAAAAAGACGCCATCATGGTCCTGACGCATGCTCAGAATCGTTTATTTTAGAGAAATTTTACTAGTTGGGCGTTTATTAAAAGGAGGCATTTATCTTAAGGACCTTTTTTATAGGGGCGTTTGTTAGAAAGGCTCTTATTTGAGAGGGCGTTATTTTGGAGCACTTTTAGAGGGGACGTTTGCTAGAGAAAGCATTTCTCAAATTTAGACAGTCCGAATTTTGCCGTCCACCGTCCATCGTCTATCGTCCACAGTCCATCGTCCTCTGTCCACCGACCGCCGTCCAGCGTTCATCGTCCATCGTCCACGGTCCATCTTCCATCGTCCACGATCCATCGTCCGTCGTCCACCGTCCATCGTCCATCGTCCACGGTCCATCGTCCAGTATTTACTACAGCCCCCTATATATTGTATATGCACTGCCTTTGCTCCAACATCTGCAAATGGTTGGATGCACGTGTCTTCTCGGATAACAACAATAAACCTCTCGACCTCCTATCGAAAGTCTGTTTTGACACAACTCAGCAAACTTCGACAGAATCTTTACCACAGACTTTTCGAAGTCCCTTCGAAAGTCTGTGATAAAGGTTTTGGGCGCGTTTCGTTTTTCGACGAAATATGGGCGCTGAGTTCGGCTGTTTGGAGGCCATGGCTGGCCCGCAGCCTACCTTATTCTCTTTTATTTAGTGGCGAGTGAAAACACTACGTCTCCACGAAATCAGCTCAAACATCGTCAGATCGTACATATGAGTCACAAGACGACACGGCGAGTTTTATTTATTGAATCTGATTATGATTTAGAGCAAAAAATCCATACTTCAGAGACTTCATGAAATATATTCTCTAGTAAAACTACGCGAATATTGGGCTTTCCCCATACACGAGTCTCTAGTAAATCAATACGAAATTTGAGCTATGGCTACCTGTGGTATGAATAGGGCCTACATATGTTTCTAAATATTTCGCATCCTCATTGGGTAACTCGATCTTGGTCTTACATCATTGTACTCGGTGACCAATTGTTTTGTTACGGTAAAACGCTGTCACCTTAAAATGTAGCAGCAAATATTTTATGTTTGTACGTCACTGATGTTTTTATACCGTGTATAAATAAATTTTGTATGAATGTATTGAGATTTTTCTCAATACAACCTCGTACGTACGGCTCTCTGATCTGCCGCTTCGCTCGCTCGCTCGTTTGAAAAACATTAAAATATCAGAAATGTGAAATAACTGGTGGCAAGCAGAAGTAGATACGACGGGGTAATATAACGCAAAATGGAAAATGAAAATAAAAGAATGAAACTGAAATAAAGGATTTTTTTTCCGAGCTGTCCTCCTTTCGATCACTGATGGCCGCTTGTTAACGTTTGAAAACATGCAGTTTTTGTTGAACTACCGCTTTTTAAAGGCCTCGTTGCTTGATGTTTAAATCACTTCATTAAAAATGTAGCACTGGTATTGTCTTGTGGTTAAATTCTACACTGTGTCTATCTGTTACATGAGTGTTTAATCAAGTCATGCATCACGTGAATTCGTTACTTGGAAACTGAAGACAAAAGGTTAGGCGATTCATTTCAAATGATCCAGGCGACTGACGGAGAAGCAATTTTTTCAACGAACTTTTGGTAGGTTTGTCTTTTATTTTTCTTTTTTAAATTGTCTAAAATTACTATTTAATTTGTGATTGCCATCTTAACTTCACCGTGTTTAACAGAGTTAACTTTTGAATAAGATAGAAACTTGGTTTACCTGCTGATGTAAACTTGGACTACGGTTTGCACATTAGAAAAGGAAAATGTCATTTTAGAAATAGCAAAAAGATCAGAATAAGGGGGAAACAACTTAATCAATTCGACAAGAAAAGAAAATCGCCAGTCAACGACGGCATGCGGCAGGCTATTGCTGTTAATACTTATAGTATTGCGGCACTGAATCTGTTTTGTGGGTTCATTCACTTAGGAGGCGTCCTAAAATTGATTCGGCACCGCTTAACGTCCATTTGACGAAGTTTAAGGCTTAGAATTTAGATGCAAAATGTAAATTCTACTTGGTATTTATGCGTTATTTTGAATATGTATGCGCTGGTTTGATGGCGAAAGATTTTAGGGCAACGTATTTTTTTACGTTCCGAATTATCAATAGATAGTTCCTCTATTTATATAATTTATATCAAGTTGCATTTCCTGTTGAAGATTGTAAAACTGTTGCTTTATTCTATCACCGCAATAATAACCTTCATCGGTAGAAAATTTAATGAATGGAAGCTTTTAGTTTTGCTGGAAGAGAAATTCTTTTGTTTAGACTAAACTATACAAGTAATCCTATTATTTCTTTGCAGGATTACGTGTGGCAAATCGGTTCCATTCGTTATTAAGATGGCAACTAATGGCTCCTTTGGAACTGTTGGATGGAAAGCGCTTTTGGTCGTCTGTCTGAGTATGTACTGGTTTGGATTTAGACGAAATTTGGCTTGTAGACGTTTAAGTTATTCTTTAAAGGGATTCTTCTGGTGCTGTACATAACAAAGAAAATCTTAATCGCATCAGTGAGGAAAAGCAAGGTGTCCTTTGATCTTTATTTTACGTTCAACGTCAAAGAATTTTTCAACGTGATTCTTGTATACTTTACAATCTTAGTTGATTTCGCTTCTAATAGCAACAAAGTTATTGGAAACTTACTTATGGATTTAGACCGTGTACTTTTCACTTGCTCGTTCAATACAAGGGGAAGGCTGCTCCAACTTAGTAACACCCGAGCAAATATTTCTTCGAGAATTAAACATATTTTTCTGTTTTAAGTTATAAATCTTGATAAGATTTTAAACAAAGTTGGTCTCACTTGGCCAAAAACCCGTCAGAATTGCTTGATTTTGCATCGCCAATTCATGGGAATGCTCGATTGCACGTGCTATAAGAGGGTCTCAATGGCGTAGTATCTTATATGGCTAACGGTTAATATTTTGGATCTTTTACGGCTAACGCTTATTTTTTTCCGTTACGGTAAAGTTAAAAACATTAATCAACATTGTTTGAAATAGTTAAAAATCAATTTCGGTAGTTTTAAGTCCTATGAACATTCTGGGGTACAAAACAATGGTAATATACCACCATCAGAGCTGTCAACCCCCGAAATTCCAAAATCTTATGAAACATGAGAACAAGGCATGTAGTTCTGGATTCCTTTCCGTTAGTGGCCCGACCTATGAACGATGCGACATTTAGTCTTGAACAAAATGATTATGTCAATGTGTGGTCTAGGGTGCTAGGGAAGTGACATCAGACTGTAGTGTAGTGAACAGCTTTTTTCGTTATCCAGTGCTTACAACTCGTTAGTTTGCAGAAGCTCGTAATGTATCAGTTGGCAGAGAATGTTATAGCAAGCGCCGAAGGCGCGAGCCTCTATGGGATTCCGGGGACGACGCTCCCCCGGGTAAATTTGACAAACTACACTGGCTGGAGTGCCAATTCTGCGTATTTTTGCGATATTTTGAAAAGTATTTTTGGGGTCAAGTTTTATAAAATTCGGTGAAGATTGCAAACTGCGACGAACAAATCTCAGAACGAAGTTCATTACACCTAATACATGATAATTCCGACATGGCATATATACGGCATGATTACAAGCGAAACCAGGGACTCGTAATAAAAGACGCTTCCTTCTAAAGTTTTAAAAAAACTTTTTTTGCAAAAATATTATGTATATATTTATACTCAAATATTTAAATATTTCTTTGCAAAGAGAAGAATCCCGATGTTCAAAAACACAGCGTCTTCAAAAACAAAGGACATTCTCTTTTTTAATCTTGTCGACAATGATTGGAAACTCAAATGTCAAGCGGCCAAGGAATTCTTTTTGAAGAGCACAGAAATCCACAAGCGAAGGCATCTTGCTTGAAAAGACAGACAAATGGAAGCTCGGTGTGTAAACAATCGCGCGACGTAAGCCAAGCTTTCTCGCCGTCGCCTCGCTGCTTCCTTTCCTCTGGTTGGCTAAACTTTTTACTTGAAGCCAATTAGAAAGTCTCGCGCGCGATTCGCATGGAACGACATATATGAAATTTGCGCAAAAACTTTCGTGATTTTGTTATTTTGCAAGGATTATTTAGCGCTTCTGGGTGTTCCTTTCACCTTTGCAGGCAGAAGCAATTGAGTGAACGAATGGGCAAAAGATGCTTGTTTCTAGAACAATTATAAAATAGATTAAATCAGAAATCTAATACGTTAACTTAGAAAATATTGGAAAACCAGGTGAGTTCGACTACCATGCAAGTGAGCGGGTGGGTTGACAGAATTCGAGCCATTTTGTGAGAAAATCCGAGGAAGGAGAAAAAAATACGAGACCTCGAGACATGACTACAAAGATGATACACTGCCGAAGATGGTCTAAAAATTATAAGTCTGGCAAGATCTGTCATAACGTCTGCCAACTCTTGCTACCCACACAATTCCCGGTTCGTTCATTGATCTAAAAAAATGACTTAAAAGTGACAAGGAATTTCCGTTTTCAATATGGTTGAGTGCTGCCCTCGTCTGTTGGCGCCTCTTTGATTTCCTTTGTCTTTGCTTTTGCTACTTGTCGGAGCTTCAAGAAAATATCGTCTTTTTAGTTTGAATTAAAAATAATTTAGCTATATGAGCCGGAAACCAAAAAGGTACTGTACTATAGTAATGTAATTTTTTTTCCAAACATGCAAAATGGCATTCTGAACAAAATTTGAGCCTCAGCATTGGTCTTAAAATATTCGTAAAATTTAAGGGCAAGGCTGCTCCATATTGATAACCAAACCTAAATTTTTCTATAACAAAAAGATTGACATGGCTTGAAAACCAGAAATAAAAGAAGAACAAATGAGGCTTTTTTATAAGACTAAGATTGTGAAAAACAAGAAAGCAACAACAACAGACCATTTTGTTGTGTCCTTCACCTTTTCTCAGCCTCAGCATGTTCTAAACATAATCTTAAATTTTCGGCGATTTCCAAACCCATGTTATAAAAAACTAAATAAATGTACGTTCGTATAGAAAAAAAGAGTGTGAACACGACATGAACAATCTCGATACTTTTGATAAAAAATTGCTGGTAATCTTCATGTTTTCGTCCCAATCGCTGACGAATTGCAGTGGATTTAGTGAGATAGAAATATTCTCAACTTCAGTCTATCTCACAATAATTAATTATACATAGTATTTTACTTTCACCATGTGATTTAACGGCATCACTTCAGGCTCAGCTGCTGACACACAAGGTTTCATCACAGTAATGTTTACGCAACTGAACTGATATTTTAACAGGCACGACTCGACTATTGATTTCGATAAAATCTAAAAAAGCAATTTTCATTAAAATAATTACATAAGTGCATAAAATCCAAAATGGCGATCGAGAGTTGATTGATCACTGTACTGACTTGAACTCGATTCGAAACTTCCCATCCCGGCAAGTTCACTTGATTGCTTTGCTACTTTTTTATTTGTTTTCCTTTGCTTTGCTGTTCCGAAATGTACGTTCATGACCATCATTTTAGTGTGGATCTGCCGTTAACACAGCAAGCCTTTGTTAAATCACAGGTAACCCAAGCTCAAAATTTGTTTGGAGGCCATGATGGCTGGCCCACAGCCTACCCTATTCTCTTTTATTTAGTGGCAAGTAAAACACTACACTTCAACAAAATCAGCTCAAACTTCTGTCAAACTTCTTCAGATCGTGCCGTAAGAATCACAAGACGACATGGTGAGGTTTTTTAAATTGAATTTTGATATGATTTAGAGCCAAAAAATCCAGATTTCAGAGAATCAAAACATTCTCTAATAAAACTATACGAATATTAAGCTTTGCCATACATTCCCTAGTAAATCTAAATGAATTTTTAGCTTGGCTACCTGTGGTAAAGTTACGATTTGAGCGTAGGAATGTTGTTTCCCGTCATCTTAAAATTGAAAAAAAATCCCTATCAGGCCCGGTCCTCAGCTTGTTTTAAAACTGTTCTCAAATTCTGGCTAATTAGAGCCTCGTTGTTCTTATAAAGTTTGGCTTTTTCAATAAATTTAAATAAGCAACTATCAGATATCTCTAAAAAGTCTTATTTCTGTTTTCTTTTCGTCAGAAAATTATCAGTTCTACGTTTAATCTTGCTTGTCTGCAGTATTACACTCTTTTTTATAAGAATATTGTTTTTCGAACCGAGGCTGGGTATTCTTATTTTTTGACCGATTTTAAGCTTAAAATATTCTTACGAATACTCTTAAATTCGGAAACATCGATGACATGAAATTAACGTTTTTAAATCACTGTGGTATCGAATAGCTTCAAAAGTAGTAGATCGTCTAGATCTGTATCATGTGACACTGTATATGGCCCGTCACGCACGAATTCTATAGTCATGTAATACAGTTACCGCTTTTATTATATGTGACACAAGAATTTCATTGCGTAAAGCTTGTTTGTAGAAATCAGTGTGAAAATAGCTGTACAACTAATGAGAATGGTGTATAGTTGATTTCACTTGTAAAAATATAACCAATCAACAACGTTCAAGCCAACTGGCGCCGTCTCTGCATGGTTTTCACTCATTTCTCGAGAAAATATGGCTGCCGCTAAATTGAGAAGTAACTAAATTAATGATTTGCCGTTGTGGAGTGTTCTATTGATAAACACATCTACATCTACATGAAGGTAAGAACACTATATTTGCAAGAACTAAAAGATGGTATATCGCTAAAAAGATTTCTTGCGGCCGGAATGACAAACAAACGCACAGGCACCCAAGTATGTTTTTGACGCTGTTGTATTTATTGATATATACAAAGCAAATGTATGGAATTTTACAGTTTGCCTCGAAACATTGTTGAAATGAAACAAACGTAGTGGAATACCTCGATATCCTTGAGTTGCTGCCTTTTTCCATCATTCTGTGATGTTTCGTGGTTTTTTTTCTTATGAATTATTGAATAAAAGTTTGTCGGGAAAAAAGTTGATATCGTGAAAAAAGTTATGTCATGAAAAACAGTTGATGTCGTGAAAAGAAGTTGATAAGTGAAAAAAAACTGAAGTTGTGCAAAAACTGAAAGTCGTGACAAAAAGCTGGAGTCGTGCCAAAAAATAATAGGTCGTTTTGTTAAAAAAGGGGTCGTGAAATGGAAGTTTAGGGGATAAATAAGTGGCCCTAATTGGACTCCGAAAGCTAGTGCAGAACATTCGGTACCACACTCGCTCTAAGTGCGGGTGTCAAATTCGCTGTTGTCCTCTCAGCTAAGTTGAATTTTTCCTCGACGACCGTTGAAATCCGTTGCAGGGCTGATGGTCTCTGATCGTACCGTTGCTGTTTACTGTGGCCGTTTGGCCTACAACTTGGCTTGATGGTGCCTGCAATATTCCGTGTAAGGAATCAGGTGCGATTGAGTTTTAATTGTTACAAATTTATCCTGGAAGTAGGATTTTGAAGAGGTTTTGAATTTTTATTGGTTTCTTGAGGCTTCGCTCGACGACTCGACTTCTCGTGGTTTCGCCGCTCGCCCTCCAGCTTCAGGCGAGCCGGCTCGCAGGCTACAGAATGATGGGAAAAGACAGCAACTCAAGGATATCAAGGTATTTCATTATATTTAAATGTTTCATTTCAATAACAATCCCATACATTTGCTACAATAGCGTCACAAACATAGCTTGGGCTACCTGTGAAAATATCGAAGCGAAAGCGCTTGATCTGATAAGAAGATCGCTAAAGTTCTCATTCAAGTAAAGAGCTAGGATGGCGAAAGGCAAAATTAACTCTTCAAAGTCATTTGTTTCTAGCTTTGACTTACAATTAAGCTGTAGCCTTTAGTTGTGAAAGTTTTACTTTTTATCGGTATTTAAATTTTGGTCGAAGTACTTTCTCTCTCAAAAACACGTTTTCACTTGTTCCAGGTCTGATCAAACTATCAACCGCTGAAGGTAAGTTATGATTGTTCTGTTTTAGCTTGTCTTCTTTCATATTTCTTGATGGTTAAAGTTTTGCTCAACCCTTTCAGTGCAAGTTAAATAGACATTCGTAATTTGAACTTGTTTACTGCATAAATTTTTGCACTTTTCCAAAGTCTTGCAGTTTCATTTCTTAAATCCGTAATAGACAGAACAGAGCCATGTCAGTATGGGATTTACTGCAAGTTGTAATGCAGTTAGGCTGTTTCACACAGTTCACAAAAAACTTGTCGTGCAGGCTGCAAGCGACTTTCTGTTGTCACACCCTCTCTAATAAGCCCCCCGTGTGGAAGGACCAAAAAAAAAAAATAATAATATAATAATGACTTTAATCAAGTATATCCACTAGGTGGCTCTTCACCTTGAATATGCTACAATACTGGCTAAAAGAATCTATTATTACATTTTTTAAAAAGATTACAGATGTCGAAAAGTACAAATTCATTCATAAAATTTAAGCTATATTAAGTACTGACCGATTATCTTGATTATGTTACTAATTTTCAATATTGGCTAAAAAGAATCAATGATTACATTTAGGAAAATTGCAAAGGTCGTCGAGTACAAATTCACTCAAAAAGTTTAAACTATATTAAGTACAGATTATCAAAATGTTCAAATGTAAGAATGTGTGAAATACAATACAAACGACTAATACACCTATGAAGTTAAATGTGCTTTGATCAATCTGCAATATGCATTAAAATCATGTGTTTCTCTGATTTCTGCTGGTAGTTTATTGAACAGCTGAGCCGAAGTTTCTTTGGATGTTCCTGCCAATTGAAGAACTATCAAAGTTGTAGCATCCATTGATCTTAGATTGTATTTGCTTACTTCGTATTTTTCTAAAGTTAAATAGCTTGGACAGTTTTTATCGTGTAGTGCTTTGTATACTAATTTCAGTACAATAAAATCCCTTCTCTTGTTCATCGGTAACCAGTTTAGTGTATAGAGGTTGTTTTCGTTAGCGTATCGTTCCAGTACGAATCCAGCGCAGGCATTTTGGACACGTTGCAAACGTTTTAATTGATACAGAGGGAGAGGATGAAACACAGCAGCTGCGTAGTCAGGTTTTGAGAGAACCATACACTCTGCTAATTGTTTGTGATATGGAGCCATCTTTCTGAGCTTTCTGAGTACGGACAGAACACCTTAACAGGAAGATAGCCGCGAGCTTACATGCTCGTCGCAGGATAGGTGTTCGTCCATCAGCAGACCGAGTAATTTTGTTTTGGCCACACGCTCTAGTTGGGTGTTAATGCACAAGAATTGTTCTTTGAAGTCATGTAAGTGATGAGCACGTTGCATCTCCTAGCATCCATTTCGTTTTTGTTGCATTGAGTGCTAAGTTCGATCTTTGGGAGTACTCTCCGAGTAGTGATAGGTCTTGGTTGATTTTATTGACACAGTTATTGAGTTCAAGTGGTTTTGAATGACGATAGAATGTCGTGTCATCTGCGTATTGGTAAGATGGACAGTTTAGTGTGTCCTGGAGGTCAGCCACGTACAAGTTAATGACAATTGGGCCGAGGATCGACCCCTGTGGTACGCCACTTGTCATGGATTTGCACGAACTGGTTTCGATCAGTAAGATAGTTTATCACCCTTAGGAGAAAGGAGTGCGAGAAACCAATGCCTTGCATCTTTGTCAATACTGCTTTAAATTTTGTGTTAAAGGCCTTTGAATAGTCAGCACACTATATCATTGTCACCTCGCCACGTTTCATTGGGCCGATGAGGTCGTAAACCCAAGAGAACAGTAGTTTTGGAATGACCTTTGCGAAAGCCTGAGATGTTCTGTGTCAGAAGACAGAATTTGTCGATGTGTGTAATCACATGCTTCAGTACCAGCTGCTCAAATACCTTTGAAAGGAATGTTAGTATCGAAACTGGACGAAAGTCATTCTCGTTGACTGGTTCATCAATCTTGGGTATAGGTGAGATCCGTGCGGTCTTCCATACACGAGGAAATTTGGAGGTTTCAATGCAGGTGTTTATGATATCGGTCAGTGGCCCAACAAGGTCTTCTTTGACTCTTTTAACGAATTTAGCTGGAATTTGATCAACGCCTGTTGAACAGTTTGAGTGTAAGGAGCTAATTTTCTTTATAACTTCCGGTAGTGTTATTTTGCGCGGTGTGAATGATTGCCCTTGGTGTTGGGGTTGTGCCTGAACGAGTTTGACAAGATCTCCATCATCTGAAACCTATCGTTCTTTCGGCAGTGGTAACAGTATGATTGTTGCGTTTGTCTGGATCAGCTCGTAGGGGCTTGGGACTGGGGTGGAGTACTCTGTGAATCACTCGCCAGACCATTTTTGGTTGTTTTGATGACAGTGCCTTTACTAGACATTAGCGTCTCGCCTTGTTTATAACCACTTTGATCTTGATACGTACTGCCCTGAACGCGGTCCATGTTTCATTGGCGCCCTTTCTGTGTGCTTCTGTTCTCAACTTGTCTCTCTCCACTTGCAGTTCACGTATCCCAGGAGCTGGTGGTCGCGTAACCTTGGTCTTTTGAAGGGGGGCGTGTCTGTCCAGGCATTCGGTGAACAGAGCGTTCATTGCGTCTACCATTTCATCAGGGGATTCCAAACCGTAAATAATTTCCAGGGGTAGTATATTGAAGTCACTTTGAAAAACCTTGGTGTCAAAGGTTTCTTATTCCGGATGAATTTGTAGCGAGGATGATATCGAGAAATACGCATGTTTACACACGCAAAAACGCCGTCGTGGTCACTAACTGCGCCTGCACACGGTATTTTGCCACTGTGTGATATTTTTTGTTGGTGAGAAGTGACGATATGGTCGATATTTGTTTTAGAGGTCTTAGTAATGCGAGTAGGTTATTTGATTATCTGTTGCAAACCAAGCGCGTCCAACACGGCCTGATACTGATGTGTCATAGGATTTTCCGGCTGTAGCATGTCGACGTACCTGTCACCCATCAGAATAAGTAGACCATTGCATTCCATAGTTAGCTGCCCCAGGAGGGACTCGAAACGTTCAAGCCAATCGCCATATGTTAAGGTCCGTCCAGATCTTTACAGGACGCCCGATAATGCCTTGCTGTGCTTGTTTCGGCCTGAAATTTCTAACCAAAAGTGTTCAAGGTCTGGTTGTAACAGCTCAATATCCTTTCGGTGTTTGTTTTTTATCCATTTACGAACATATGCTCCCATTCCACCACCTTTTATGGATTAATCTCGATTCCTAAAGACGGTAGTATTTCCTGGTATTGACACATACTCGAGTAGGGCAGGGTTGTTCTTGAGCCAAGTTTCACCAATAGTTATCATATCCATTGGGTACGTTTCAGTCATCAGAAGAAATTCATTGAAGGTCGATACTACACTTTGCGTGTTTATGTGCATAATCCTTAAATTTTTAAACTGGCCTTGAATGATTTTGACAACATGATCCGTATTTTCTTGCAAGGTGAGACAGGGTAGTTTCGGTTCATTTTCCAGCACGTCCTCTAAAGCACAAGAGTGAAAGGGGAGAACGGACAATTGGCACTTGAAGCAGGTCCAGTCACAATTGAGCAGTGTTGTTTTGAGCCCAACGTATTTCGCGTGACGAATATCAAAACATGTAGAACAGATACAGCGTTTCTGGTTTCTTGCTACTGATCTTTCGTATTCATTACACCGAGGAGTTGGCACTCGTTTAATCTTGTTATTTTCTGGCCCAGGAATGGATTCGACGTCGCCTCTCATGATCAAAATACAAAAAGTGGAGGTAGAATTGTTATAATAAGGCAAACGACTTGACAGCCATTTGGTTGATGTTCTCGGTTTCTTCATTCCGTCTATACTCACGTTGTAAACATAGAGCCGTGTCAATTTTATCATTTCACTTTTTGCTGACAGTTTCTTTGAACCTCTGTCCTACCGATGTTAAATTCTTGAGCGGTATTCTTCTGGTGAATGGAGTTGAACAATGGTATATCCAATTGGGTCAACCGCGGCAGATAGAACAATTGGCTTCTGTTATGATTACGATTCTCATCTACAGAGCAGATTTCCGAAATATATTCCAATAGACTTCTAAGTTTGGGAACTGCGAAAGTGAAATTGTCGATTCCGCTCCAAGCTTCTACAATTTTCCTTTCAAAACACTCCCTGTCGCTTTTTTTGTATCCTTATCCATGGCTGTGTAACATCGCCAGCATCTTGTAGAGGTGCAACGAGCCACAAAATCAAGAACACCACAGAGCTCAAAAAGACGTGCGTACCACACATGACTGCACAGTAATTGATTAAGATTATAAGCCCTATGGCGTTTACGGTATGCTGCAAAAATTTAGTGATAGCATTCTTTGTACGCTATTAAGCTCACTTGGTATTGATGTTTTTATGCGCTTGTTCTTAGATGTTGGGAATTTTTAAGCCTCCTTTTCGATGTTATATAACAAAATTGTTCTTATAAACAATAACTATTTTTATTATAAATAAATCTTAACTGTTTTTTTACAAACAGCAAATAAAAAGAAAAATGTTTCGCGAGGTATATAATAAACCTGATATTATAAGTATTAACAGCAGTAGCCATATGCGTTCGTTGACTTCCTATTTTAATATTCGTCAAGGTTTTAGCCAATAACGTGCATCCTAAACATTTATCAACTTGAATTTTGCTTTAAATACACCGTATTTCCTCGTCGAATAATAGCTGTCCCTCCATTAATCTTCTCCCCTCCCCCTCTCGCCATTTTTTCTTTCTCTTTTTCCTTTTTTTTTCCAATAAAATTAATCAGTGATGATTTATGCTTTGACGCTGAAGAAATTGAAATTTGTTTTGTGTAATCAACAAAACAAATTTGAAACACTCGAAAAGCCCATATTCGACTTGTACATGATGTGAATATAGTTCTTTTTTTTTCAGTGGTATAATAAAACAAAGAACTTAGGCTGCAAGCTCCTGTGAAAAATATTTGGAATAATCGACTTCCCTCAAATAATCATCCCCCCTTTGGAGGAAATATGGTATATGGAACTACAATTTCTGCGACCTTCTAAGATGCATTACGAATTCATTTCAGATTCAAAATGGGTGGAAAGGCAATACAGGCAGTACAGTGTTTTTAACGAACTTATGCCGGATTATAACGAACCTATGCCCAATCCTGTCCAGGGCTGTTGGTGCGGACCGCAAGGGTATGGTAAAGTCGCTGATGATATCGATCTGTGAGTAGCTTTACTTCAGTTGGTTTATATGTGGTCTTTAAACCCTTTTAAACTCTTTTAGTCCCAGTTGTAGTGGTAAATTCTCCCATCTAGAGTGGTTAACCCTTTCAGTCCCAGTTGTATTGGTAAATTCTCCTATCTAGAGTGGTTAACCCTTTTAGTCCCAGTTGTATTGCATTGCAAATTCTTTCACCTAGAGCGGTTAAACCTTTCAGTCCCAGTTGTATTGGTGCATTTTCCCATCTAGAGCGGTTAACCCTTTCAGTCCCAGTTGTATTGGTACATTCTCCCATCTAGAGTGATTAACCGTTTAGTCCCAAGTTGTAGTGGTAAATTCTCCTAAATAGAGTGGTTAGCCCTTTCAGTCCCAGAACTTTGTATTAGTAAATTCTCCCATCTAGAGCGGTTAACCCCTTTCAGTCCCAGTTGTATTTGTAAATTCTCCCAACTAGAGTGGTTAACCCTTTCAGTCCCAGTTGTATTGGTAAATTCTTCCATCTAGAGCGGTTAACCCTTCCAGCCCCAGTTGTATTGGTAAATTCTCCCAGCCTCACTTTCATGGAGTCTTTAGAAGTTTGCTTTGTTTGATATGTTGTCATTTTATTTACCTAATGTAAGGAGAAGTTGGGGTGTTGTATTTAGATTATATGTTTTATAAGCTATGGACCTAGTCTTCTTTTTTAATATGCTTTAAATAGATAGTTATACACACACTGGTTGTCTCAGTTGTGGTTTAATTTCTATACAAGGTTGGCGTGGCAAGAGGGGGAAGGAAGGGGTGACTTTTTACCTCTCAGGCTATTAGTACAATTTTTTTATTCTAGCGAGGTAAATTTACCACTTGTCAGGCACTCGCTGTATATGTTTTGTTGTAAATGAACAAAAATGTGCAAAATAAATTTGTTATCATTTGCTTAGTCGCAAGTATCGACTTCTGAAGCATTTTCACCCAGAAATTTATATTTCACCAGTTAGCACAATTGTCAAAGGGATGTTGCGTTACCTTTGAAAAGTGTTATGCAAACTTAGTACATCAGTCTCGACCAATGAGAGCAGCGAGACTCTATAATCACCTGTGTAAATTTACTAAATATAATATATATATTTTTTTATTTCAGATGTTGTAAAAATCACGACCTTTGTTATAGGAGGCTTGAGTCGATGGCTTCGTGCAAGCACGTGGATGATTATCTATATCCCTACTCAAAACATGAAATATACAGGGTCACTTCTAACGAAACAAAGTGCAGTATGTTATTAAAGTTACTATAAATTAGCTTCATTTTTTTGTTTTAGACTACTGTTGTCATCCATCTATGAACTCAGAATTCGAATAACTGAAGAAATTTCCACCTCTTAGTATGCTTTTTAATCAAACAAAAATTCTAATGTAAATTTTGACCGGGCGGACGTGCTGGGGACTGGAAACCTATGACGTAGCAGCAGTGAGTTGTCAACCTCGTACCCAGGCTCTTTTCTCTCCCCTGAACAGACCTTGGTTGCGGCTGGTCACGTGTCACGCTGTAAAATTTTTCCGCAGCGAGGCTGAGTAATGAGAGTACATTTGTCATTCTGAGAAAAAATTCCCCCTAGGGAAGGGTGCAGACAACATCCTTCACTTTGCAAAAAGTAAAAGTCGTCAAGTTTTTCATGTTGTTACAGTCGGTTTTAAGCAAATCAGTCTTTCATTGTAACATTTAACATGTTTGATTTTATAAGCCTGATTCTATGATACAATCTCTTGACTCCAAGTGCATCTTGATTATCTGAAAATTCAGATAGAAAGATAGATAGATAGATAGATAGATAGATAGTTTATTCTGATTAAAATTGCAGCCAAAGGCTGAATTAGATTAATAGTTAC
>JAOBRD020560721.1:0-16366 GCA_027575215.2 Hydrozoanthus sils | reverse complement strand
TTTATTTTTTCTGTGGGCATTTTATTGCCCCACCTTCTGTTGGTAATGTCAGCAAGCTTTTGCTGAATTTTATCACCGGTGGCGTCCTCATTGTCAAAGGAGCTTTCCAACTCATCGAGTATTTTAGAGTCGGCACTCGCAATCGCAGAATCCTTTTGGCGGGATTTGGCGTGTCGCCCCTCGCTGAGCTGCGTGATGTCTTCCACGTCGCCGAGGTCCGAAATACAAGCAAAGATGCTGAGATTATCATCATCTAGATGAGTTCTTGGTCGCTTGTGCAACCGTGAACGTTTTAAAACATCGTTCTCTGAGTCTGACTGGTTATCACTGGATTCATGCGAATCTTTATGCGCGGTGCGCTTTCGTGCGCCCTGTGGGCTAACCAGTCTAACTCGCTCTGTGTGGTTCCCGGTGAGAGTTTCAGAGCACATTTGCAATAAAATGCTCGCCATTTGCGACATGTTCTTGTCAATATTTTTTAGAGTCGTCGTTAAGTTCGGACTTGGACTCTCAGCAGATTTATCGGCACTTAAGTCTGCTGTGATGTCGCGACCGACCGCATGATTTTCCTGGCCACTCGTTGAGGATGAAAGGCCATTCATCCTTACCAGTAGGGGGTTTTCCGGTTGAAATAAACCTTTATACTACTTTTGCTTTCCTTGCTCGTAAACCAACACCAGTTGGTAGTGATTCGAAGGACGGATGGTAGAGATTTTTAGCACTGACTAGCAATGCGCATGCGCATCTCATGTGACTCTGCAGTGACGTAGACTGATGACGTGATAGAACTGTCATTTACCATGTAACTATTATGTTCCACGTACCCATCCTGAACCATTTTAATAACTAAGAGTAAGCAGAGGTTAGGAAATGCGGGATTGCTTATTGTAAAATGAAGTACGCCATGGGACTTTGACTCTCGAGATATGTAGAACACGATTATTTGTTCCCCTTCTAGAATGAAGTACTGAATACTAAAGCTGAGGAACTGGGCCCTACAGCTGATTTCGAATTAAAATGTCAGATAACAGGCAATGAAACAGTTATAAAGAATGATTTGAACTATATAACAGAACACAGTTAACTCAGGGCCTCGTTTTTGAAAATTCTAGGCGTGCTAAGAATTACCCTCCTGGCGTTGCCCAGGCGTGCTAATCGCACTCCTCAAACTTCTACTCTTAAAGTAATATAAATGTGACAAAGTAATTACTAGCACCGCAAATAGAATTTCAACTGTAATGTGTTGCAATCAACTAATCGAGGTTTGAAAGCATGCCTATATGAAACACATCAGAGTGTCAAACATACTCTTAGTTCTCCTGGAACTCTGTTTAAGTGTTCTCATTTGGATGCTAGTTATTCAGTAATGTACTCAGCTGTACGGAAACGCCTCGCTTTGGCTCGGTAGCCATGCTGAGCGATAATAGGATTACATCAGAACTATGATTTGGCGCTGGGCGTCGCGTTTGTAATAAAGACTTTCCCACATTTGCTGTTTTGTCAAGTCGCCAGTCTGCCTGCAACAGGAAAACCACACAATGGGGTTGTTGATTTCAGCCAGTCGAGCTAAAGAGTGGCGTGACGGCATTCACGTACAATTCTTGAAATGAACATCGGGGATTATTTCTGTTCTGCAAAGTTTGTCTTACAAAAAACCAACGTCAACGTGACTTCATCCGTGCTAAAAGATATTTTTGGCAGATACGTGAAATAAAAATCCGACACTGAAATGATTTACAGTGTAAAAGTGCACATGTCAGCCAAAATGAGAAAAGTAATAATTTTGAAAACTATTAACTCGCTCATTTTTGCCTAATTATTAGTTTTGCTTTCCATTCCCAATCACGCTTGCTATATAATACGATTTGTGAATTACTTAATTTTGTAGCAGATAAAACAACAAAACCTAAGTCGCGTTTTTTTACTGAACATTTTTGCTACAATGTATACATGGCAATTACTTTTGGCTCGTTTTACTGGCAATCCCCCATTTCCAATCGTGCATAACGGTAATGCAAGCGATGGCTTTGAACCGAAATCTTGTTTACTTCAAACTACTTTTCAGTCCGAAAAAGATCGAGAGTGATCATTAACGGCTCCACAGACTTGTTTTAAATTGATAATTTGCTTTCGAACTTTTTATCAGTCGACCCGCTAATCGCCTAGGCGTGCTAAAAAGTACCCTCCTGGGAAAGTTTTGAGGAGCGAGAAGGAGCGCGATCGCACTCACGCTCCTCAAAAACGAGGCTCTGGACTTAAACATATAATGAATACAACGTGGCTTAATCATATTTATGTATCATATATATCAAATTGTATTGGACCAAAACAACTCCAAAACTCGATGATGCCGCTTTCGCTGACATAAGCTTTCAGTGTCCTCCCAGAGTAAGGTAAAATCACTTTGATAGTGCAAAGGCTGAACTTTTGAGAGCAATCCCTAGCGATCACGTCGGTACATTGCCGTTTGAGCGTGTTTACCTTTCAAATATCGGTAAATTTGGAGGAAGAATTTTTTTGAACAGACTCGCCGATTAGAGTTGCGTGCTGTGGTTAAGCCTACAATGATAATAGTTCATTAAAAGGTCCAATACTCTAATATGAGTATTAAGAGTGCGTGGAGTTTGACTATATCTCGTTCATTAATTGCTATGAATAATTTGCTTATCAAAAATGAATTAAGTATGTTCCTCTGTTTTATTCTTCCCCATTTTTCAAAGTGTGGAAAGGCAAAAAGGCAAAGTATTTCAAAACAACTATTGTTACTAAGTTTTTCTAGCCATCTCTTGTAGGGCCCAAACCAATCAGTATCAACGGCTTGTTGGGATTCTGTCACTAGGCTTGTCTAGCCATCTCTTGTAGGTCCCAAACCACTCAGTATCAACGGCTTGTGGGGGTTATGTCATTAAGCTTGTCTAGCCATCTCTTGTAGGCCCCAAACCACTCAGTATCAACGGCTTGTGGGGATTATGTCATTAAGCTTGTCTAGCCATCTCTTGTAGGGCCCAAACCACTCAGTATCAACGGCTTGTGGGGATTATGTCACTAAGCTTGTCTAGCCATCTCTTGTAGGGCCCAAACCACTCAGTATCAACGGCTTGTGGGGATTTTGTCATTAAGCTTGTCTAGCCATCTCTTGTAGGGCCCAAACCACTCAGTATCAACGGCTTGTGGGGATTATGTCATTAAGCTTGTCTAGCCATCTCTTGTAGGGCCCAAACCACTCAGTATCAACGGCTTGTGCGGCTGCAGCTCACGCTATTGGAGATGCCTACAGGATGGTTGTTCAGGGTGACGCAGACGTGATGTTGGCTGGGGGAACAGAAGCCTGTATTTCACCACTCAGTATGGCTGGGTTTTGCAAGTATACCTGCATTTCTTAAAACAGTATGCACGCAGTAGGGTTAGACACATCATGCTCGTAAAATTTCCATTATGATTTTGAACTTCACCCTAAAAATCGCACCATTATGTCAAAAATTATGCTTTTGACGAACCATTATGCTTGTGTTATGCTGGCTTTAAATTTTGCTAATGAATTTACCCAAACATGTCTCATTTGTTCAATACGTAGCATTTTAATGACCTTCATTACTCTTAAAGGTAACTAATAACAATATGGCCTCTGTAGAACATTTAAATACAACATATCTAATGTGTTTACAGCTTGTTTGTACTAGTTGCACTTCACTTGTCAGCAATTTTGTCCCTTGATAAACCGAGCCTTGTGCTCCAACAAAAAATTAATAAGAGAAAGAAGGTAATTTCATTTTTTATAGGATTTTTTACTGAAAACGAGGAAAATGTTAGTTTTGTAGCATTATGCTACAAACTTGGCCATTTTGCCGGACTATGCACTTATGCTCAAAATTATGCTGGCATAATTCGGCTGATCCTAGCACGCGGACCTTTGGTTTTTCATCTGCTCCCTCATGTACATATATACATACATACAATCAAAATAGTTCCTGGCCATAATAACCTTTATGCTTATTCCAGGCCACGAGCATCCTGCATCTGTTATTTACTTTGGTAAAGTAAAGAATGCCTTTTGTTGAAGTCTTCTTTACTTCGTACAACACATTATACTTCATTGATACAAGTCGATACAGTTTTGTGCTGACGCTTTTAAAATTTGCTTGCATTACCTTGAAGTTCGCGTACGAGTTTCATGTTTGTATACTTTATTTCTATTCATGTATTTGATGTTTCTACAAATGTATATGTATATAATTGTTTCATTAATTTGCGATCCATCAGAGCCCGAGCACTCACCACCAAGTTTAACAAGAATCCACAAGAAGCTTCGCGTCCCTTTGACAAGGATAGATCAGGATTTGTTATTGGAGAAGGTGCAGGAGTTATTGTATTGGAGGTGAGCTGAAGATTCCATTATCACTCCTTTAAATTTAAGCGTATTTATACAAGTTTGACGTGGACTCATTTCTTTTGTTTAGGGTCTCCAGTTTTGTTAGTGCTAAACTAAACTGGGGTTTCTTCAAAAGACAAAAGAACACAGCCGTTAACACAACTGAAATACATAAAATACATGAATTAGTGTGAAAACATTAAGTTAGAGACAAAACAAGACTAAAAACGACACAATACGACATTATTAACAGTCCAACCAATCACATTAATCGCAAATGTATTGTGTGCTTAATAACGCCTCATGTTGTAACGTGCGCGTAGTAACGCATAACGAACGTAACGTGCACGTAGTAACGCATCACGAATATTACGTTTCGCATTAATACATCACGGAACGTCACGCACGCGTAATAACGCATCACAAACGTAACGTGTGCGTAGTTATGCATCACGAATGTTACGTTTGCGTAGTAACGCATCACGAACAAAACGTGCGCGTAGTTACAAATCGCGAATGAAACACACGCGTAGGATTTGTATAGGTAATCACATGAGTTCGAGTTCAATTTGGAAATAATTTGCACGAGTGGGTTTTTCAAAAAGTATCAAAATTTAGGCTTTTGAAAAACACATGTATGGAACGCCAAGCATAAGAAAAGTTTAAAACAATAAATTATACAGGTTCTTTCACGAATATATTTTGAAATCTCGGCAAGACATCTCGCCTGATATAGGTGTTGAAATCCCTGTATATAAGACGGATGCTTGAAACATCTCATATATGTATAGTTTTTATGTTCATGCACATATATAGGCTGACATTATTGATGACTTTCTGGGTATCAATTTCCCGAAAGAAAATCAGTCCCGCGCGCACAGTACGACTCGTGAGAATAACATGATCACTACGCTCACAGCAAAAGTTTGTGAACATTTGAAAACACAGCTCCCCAAATTTCATGGCAAAAGTTTTTTGACAGCATCTCAATTTTTTTGTGAGCATCACGGCAAAAGTTTGAAAACACAGCTTCCCAAATCTGTTGACAGCACCTCAAATTTTTGTGAGCATCACGGCAAAAGTTTGAAAACACAGCTTCCCAAATCTCGCGGCAAAAGTTGACAGCACCACAAATTTTCGTGAACATCAGACAAAGGTTTGCGAAATTTGCTATCGCAATAGGTGACACAATAATCGAATTTTAACGAACTTTTGTTCTCAGTTTTTCAACGCAAACCTCTGTCTTGATGTTCACGAAAATTTGAGGTGCTGTCAACAAACTACTTGACGTCATATTGTGCTTTCTGTTTTGAAACTCGAAATAACTTTTAACCTTATTCACTTCAGTCTTTGTGGCCAAACCCTCGGTCCAAGATTTTCCGTAGAGACCTCGTTATTGTTTAATCGAATAAGATAATTTTACGTTTTAATAAAAGCGACATCGTTCTTGTTTAGGAACGTGACCACGCGTTGCGGCGTGGCGCCAACATACACGCAGAGATCTTGGGTTATGGTCTTTCAGGTCAGTGGCCAGTCAAACGTAGCATCTCCTCAAAAGTAAATAATGTGTAAATAAACACCAATAGGTTTCAGTCGTTGTTATTAACGAGTCAACTGTGATTTGATTTATTGTTTGAGATAAAAAATTTCGTTATTTCACATCTTGAAGGTGTTTGGATTTGAAAAGTTTTGTTTGTAAACAAAACGTCAGCTGAAATTCGCCTAGAGAGAGCTGGCACTTTAGGTGAAACTTATTAAGGTCGGTAATAAACATCAATGTTGAAGTTCTTCTCTTTTTAAATGTTATTGGTTAGAAGAAATATAGAGTTTACAGCGATAATTTTGAAAAATTTGCTTCTACGATTGCGAATGCACTTTCTTTGTAAGCATAATGACCTCTGATATCATATGGTATATTATTTTGGCCACGTAAAGTTTTTGTTCTGATAAAAAGATATTGTTATAAACTGTTACGTACAACATAGGCTTCCAAATTCTCTTCTTTTGTAATGCCACTACTCGTTTCCTCTGGCTCATAATGACGTGCTTGTATGTTGTGTTTCTTTGCAGGGGATGCCTATCACATCACGGCACCCCGGGAGGATGGACACGGGGCAGTTCTCGCTATGAAGTCTGCTCTAAGAAACGCCAGTCAGCTCCCCACAGACATAACGTACATTAACGCGCACGCAACCTCCACTCCGCTTGGTAAGAAATCGATTATGGTTATAATTTCGTCTTGTTAAGAATTTTAACAAAACGCCTGTGAATCTTGCGCGCTGATTGGTCGAGTGCGTGAGAAAACCATGTCTGTAAAAAAGAAGCATTTAGATTTTGAGAATGAATTACCCGTGTCTTTTATTTTTTTTATATTATTTTGTTGGTTATTTAACAAAAGTAACGCATTAAAAATTAATGATATGGAATCTATAGAAACCTTGCTGCTTGACGATTTAAAGACGTTTATACCACTTACTTCTTAGGTGACGCGATAGAAAACAAAGCCATTCGAACCCTATTTGATGGCCATACAAAACAGCTCAAAGTATCGTCGACCAAAGGTATCGCAATCAAATTCTTTTTATTTTTTAACTCTTTCAGCCCCAAATACGACAATAGACCTTTATCGCGCTAGCATGGTATAGAAATATATCAAGTCCAGAGTCAATCTCAGCACATTAATTATAGTAATGATTAATGAATAATGATTTGCTTCAATTTGATGGAGATGTTAAAGTTTGAAATAGGATAATTTTCCTATGAAAAGTAAGGTGGACGGGTACAGCCTCGTTTCCATGTTTTTCTATACTTTTCTCTGTAATATTAAGGGCAGAAGATCAAGTTTCAAAACTTCATATCTGCATCAGTTATTGGGAAATGTTTACGAAATTTTGCAATTTTGCTAATACGGATGCGCTGAATTTGGTGCTGGCCACAGTTTCTTGATATGTTTAATTTATTCTTGTGTGAAAAGGGTCTGTTGGCGTACTGCTGAATTCTCCAACTAGAACCTAAACTCTTTTTATTACCAGTTTAGAAGAAGTTTGCTCTTCATTTTCAGATATTTGGGTTTTTTTTCTCAGTACCAAAATGTCTTGTATTACATGAGTTGTGTAAGGATAAATTAGATGTTGATAAACTGGCTGGGACTGAAGAGTGGAAGACAAGGTAACTATGCCAAGATGCCACTGATGAGCTATGCTAACGCTATTCATTACACAGTGGGGCTAATATGCTAGAAAAATGCCCCTCTCGTGAAGCATAAGCTAAACTTTGCCTAACCCTAACCCTGTCATATTGTTGGAGGGGACACTTTTAGCGGGAAAAATTCAAAATTCTACACGCCGTATCTTGGCGTACTTTCATCGTATGTATCTCAAACTTGGCAAACCAATACTTTTTATAGTATACTTTTTGAAAATTAATTAACAGATCTCGTGTCATATGCTCTTTAAGGAACGGTTGGGCGGGAAGTAACCTGAAAAATTCCGCAAGAGCGCATATTGGAGTTGATGTGTTTGACCCAAATTTCTAACTTCGCCGATTTAATGAAACACTATAAACCCTGTAACATATTCATGTTTCAATCAATATGATTATCTTCAGAAAGGTCAGACTCTGACATGCTGCGATTAAGGTAAGCGTAAGAGAAACCAAACTGCCCCGAGCGGGATTCAAACCACCTCAGTCACATGGTAGGTGTTCAAACCACTGAGTTACCGAGATAACTACAGTAGCAGAGAGAGAGAGCGAACAAACCCAAGAAAAGCCGGGCAAACCCAATTCCAGTCCCCACACATTAACCCACACTCCTCTCGAAAATGTGGGTTACTCTTTGGCGTCGTCGCACCATATTGGCCGTCGGATATGTTACACAACTATAGGTGTAACAAATGGAAACATCTGCATATTTCGATCAATGTGATCATCTTCAGAGAGGTCAAATGATCAATGTAATCATCTTGAAACATTCTGTTCCATTTGCTACATCTGTTACGTAGTTGCCTTGGTAGCTCAGTTAGAACCCCTGCCATGTGATCGGGATGTCGTGGGTTCGATTCCAAATCGGGGCAGTTTGGGTTTTTTTCTTTGTCGTTTTCTTTTGTGCTTGCCTTTGATTAATCACAACATGTCAGAGTCTGACCTCTCTGAAGATGATCACTGTTAACCTATGGCTTTGCTTTCAAAGGTTGTACATGCCACACAAGGTTGAGGCTAGTGCATTCTTACATTATCGTGTGACAATTACAGCCATGAAAACAAGCAGAGCCTTAGATTGAATAGTCATTAGACTTAAAATGAGGCATTTGGGTCAAATATGCCAACTCAAATACTTTGGTGGAGAACAAACTCCTTCATTTAAGTTTTTCGATTGCAAAAAAATAGTGCAAAAGTACATTTGTTTAATTTTTAAGTTGAAAGAGCAAGATGAGATAAGGGTGTACAAGGATTTTTGTCACGCTTTTTGCAAATCCAAGGCGATTGTGGAAAACTTAAAGTTGTAGGCGAAAGTCTCTAGAAATTTAGCTAATGCGGTGTAACGAACAAGAATCCTTTGTAAGATATTTTGCCTTTTTGTTTCAGTTCAAAACAGCTGTTATGAGCAACTCGTTTTGTTTGTTATATTACGGGATCAAATTGTGAAAAATTTTCAATCTTTTTCCGATCTCCTTTCCATGTGACTATTGTAGAAAAAACGGATCAGATCGAAAGTTGCTACATCCAAATTTGGAAAAGAACACTTTTGTACTGATCGGTGTAACCTGGGTATTAACTAACCGGAAAAGGGGGCGTAACTGAAAGGAAGGAGAATAAACAAGAGGCCAGGTTCCGAGGGGGAAGGGGACGTGGTTCATAGGAAGAATTTACAAGAGTTTAAGCCCCAAAGGGTGGGGGGGGGGGGGGTCCTGGTTAAAATGGGGAAAAGTTTTGAAGTAGCTTTAGATTTTCAACTTGTCCCACGTTGGGGACATTTGACAAACCATGAAACTTTTGTTTAGGGTAAGATCTCAAACAAATCCTTTGGATACAGAGTTTGGTGTTATTTCGTGATGACATTGATAGTTGCGTCAGTTTAACAAGTTCTAATTTATCTCTGGTTTCAGGTGCGACTGGACATCTTCTTGGGGCAGCAGGTGCAGTGGAAGCGATTTATACAACGTTAGCAGTAAGCAAGGTACAACGAAGATTTTTGCATTTTGTGAAAACACCAAGGTTTTTGTTTGTGTGTATTTAAATTTTGTTGTTCCTGTTTTTGACTTTAAAACGATTCGGACTGTTGTCGCCCTCGTACCACAGCTTAATTTGTTTTAGTGATTTTGTTGAAAGATATGGGTTATCTTGCTACCCATGAAAAAACAGTCAATAAAACAAATCTACTAGCCTGCCTCGCAGACTGTCCAAACCTCCGGTATAGGTTTAGACAGTCTGCGACGCAGGTTACAAACCCACCCGCCACATAAAGGGAAAGGGTTATTGATGGTTGTAGGGGTTGGGGGGCGGGGATTGAGTTGTTGACGACCTTTGTGCAGATGTAGTTGTTGTTAGTATCGAGGTCCGTGTTGATATTTGATGACAGTGTTATTAATAATGTTGGTGTTAGTGTTGTTCCCAGTGATGATAATGATATAGTTAGTTTTGATGTTAACGTAGGTATTTACATTGTGAGCATTGATATTTATATTGAAGTTAACGTTGATATTTATATTGATGTTAGCGTTGATGTTTATAGAAGTGTTAGCGTTGATATTTTTTATTGATGTAAGCATTGATATTTATATTGATGTAAGCGTTGATATTTATATTGATGTAAGCGTTGATATTGGTGTTAATGTTGATGCTAGTGTTGAATTTAATGTTGATGTTATTGTTGATTTTAGTGTTGATATAAGTGTTTGATGTTAATGTTAATTTTACTGATGATGTTAATGTTGATATTAGTGTTGATTCGGTTAGTGTTGATATTGAATTTGATGTTGATATTAGCATAGAGATAGCTTCTATAATGCCAACATGAAGATAAACTATCCTTCTACAGGGATTGGCTCCTCCGACTCTAAACTTGCACGGCTTCGACTCCGAAGAAGAGTTTGATCTCAACTATGTTGCCGGCAAACCGCAGCAGCTAACATCGTCCAAAAGAATAACTGCTTTAACAAACTCGTTTGGGTTTGGGGGAACGAACGCCTGTTTGTGTATTAGCCAAGAAGTTGGAAGTTGAGAACTGGTACAGAAGGTTCTCGACGGTCGGTAAGCTGAAGTGTCGCTGAATATTTTCCTTTTGAACAAGAAATTAAAACAGAAAAATCGTTAATCAAAATCCACGATGTAACCATAGAGTTTTGTCTTTCAGTGGCATAGGTGTGAATGCAATACATTCACAGTGAAGCCTTACCACTGGAACAGGGTATAATCCAAGTTTCGCTGATCTACAGCATCAGCAAAGAACCCCAGAAACCCACACAAAGGAAAGAGAAAACATCTCTGACCTCGGTGAGATTCGAACCCATGACCTACGAAACAGATCTACGTCCACCGAGGTCAGAGATTCTTTCTCTTTCCTTCGTGTGAGTTTATGGGGTTCTTTGTTGATGCTGCAGATCAGCGAAACTTGGATTTTACCCCAATATCTCCGTACTCTCTTTTTCTCTTTTATTGAGCGATTAATTTTGTGGGAGTTTTGCATTCAGCCCTTAGATGGTGCTCTAAGTTGATCTTGTTCAAAGCTACAGGCACTACAGCACAGTCGAGGAACTAACTTGCCACCTTTGACGTAAGAATAAAAAACAACTCTCGTGATGCAAGCGTTTATGGGTAATTTTGGCAAGATGGCAGTGACATTGTGGCGGAACTGCCTAAGTTTATCGAAGCCAGTGAGACAATGTTTGAAACAGTCAATTGAATAGGGGGGATCGCTTGATCAAGAGATTCTGGGACGAATATTGAGTTTTATCATGTATGCACTAAGTTTTATTGTAACTTATTTAATCACAGGCGGCCCAGGCCATAGCAGTGAAAACATTTAAAAACAGCGGCCGGCCGGTTAACTCAGTTGAATAATACGATAACGATGATTTGAAAGTGAAACAGCCGATTGACTCAGTATAGTAATACGAAAGTTCTCTCCTTCCCTCACTCATTCTTTCTGGCGCTTTCGCTCGAAACAGTTTAAATTCCGCAATGATCTGGCCGCCCCAAATCGACAACACACACTAATAAATGGACTGAGATAATGTATTTGTTTCTTTTATTATCGTTTTATAATTACTGGTAGCTTTCGTATTAATTTGATGTACATTACATGTCCAAATCATCGGTATCGTATTACTCGACTAAGCTAATCGGCTGGCCGGTGTTGTTAAATGTATTCACTGTTATGGTCTGGGCCGCCTGTAAATTTGACAAATAAATGTCATCCGTTGAAAACAACTGTCAATTTGATCGATCGATCGATTTTTCTCCATAGTAAAAAAATCGTATCGGTTTTCCCGCCTTTTTTTTGTCAGCTTTCACTAAGAAAACAGTAAAGTGATGGCTTTGTCTTTAGCAACTTCAAAGTTTGCAAATATAGTTTTAGTCAGAGAAATTAATCGAAGAACAAGAAAATGAAAAAAACTAAACAGATTATCAGATCGTTTCTCTGCTTAAGGATACGATATAGTTGGAGAGATGTTTTCACTCATCAATCCAAAACCTTTACTTATCGTTCGATACCCCTAGATCTATATACCGTATAAATCCCCACTTTAAAGACGCCCCCCCCGGAAATAAGCCCATCCATTTGCCAGCGAATTTTTTATCCCAGATACAAGCCCCCACCCCCTCCCCTGTTTCTAAGCCTATCTACTGTATAAGTGTGTTCCTTTTGAGTTTCTTTTTAAACCTCAAAGTTTTTAATCGAACGTTACAGACATAAACAAGTGGCTGCGGAGTTTAGAACAATAACTATAATGACCTTCATTCTGTTCCGTTCATTCTGTTCCCTTAGTGGTTCCCGACATTCACCTGACCAACTGTATTTAATTGTTCTTCGGAAATCGAAGCTCTTGATTAAAAGTGGTTAAAGTAATAAATAATTGCTACGACATCGATTGATCTTTGACCTTGAAGGCATTTCTGTTTGACTCAAATGAATATTGCTTTCAACTGTCATAATTAACATATGTAAAAGGTTTTAAACCAAGTGACAGTCCTTGTATTATTCGATAATCGTTGATAGTTGTTGACGTGTGCTGAATCTAATGAATATAGTTAACAAAAGATTAAACTAAAAATTTGAATGGTAAAGCTAATGTGCCGCGCGCGACAATGAATAAATATTTTACTGCTATTTTCATTGATATCTTGTATCACTTGGTATTTGTTTGTACTGCTTTCTTAGATTTCGAACCAATCCTTCACTTACAGTGCATATCTGTACCCATACAGAGCGCAGAAGGTTCGGAACTGAGGTAATTTGGCGTGTATACCAATACAATGAGGTATAATGAGTATTCAAATTGCTTATGAACTCGCTCATATTTAAAGTTCATATCTAATGCAGTCTTTACAAACAAAGAGAGTTTGTTTATTTTGAGTCAATGCGCAATATGACCGTCGGTGATTCTATTAGATTTTTGTTTACAACTACCATGATCTTTAAATGACTTTTTAGCTTCAAATGTAGAGGAAACTATTTTAACTAGTGTCGGTTCCTTTGCTTTGAAATTACAAAGCCAAAGCCAATGATGTAGGTGGAACAGGTTGCATAATCAAACAACAAGTCACGCAAGGCAGCGAAAAGAAGTTGAGGTTTAATTAACGGATATTCAATATGAATTTAGCTTTAAACCATTTCCACCTAGGCCAGTACAAATGATTGAAGGGATTTTTTTAATTGATTAGCATTTACAAGGTAGTCAGGGACTCAAAAACTTGTCAATGTCAAAAAGAAAGAATTTAATTATATCGTCAATTTATTCGATTGTTTGTCGTTTGTGCATGTTGGTAAACTCAGAAAAGGTATTTTACGCAGAACATGCGCAGTTAGCTAGAACTGCCGGTTGTAGATGTATAAGCGTCAACCAACAAAACACTATATTTTACACTTTCTAGCAATCGTAATATACTGCGCCGGAGTTTTAAGAGGCGGCTGTTCAAAAACCAGAGACAACTATTTGTGAATAAATATTTCCTTATTAACCTGGTGCAACTGCTAAAAAGACATTTTCTGTTGCTAATTTTGTTAGGCTAATGTTGTAAGTGTTCATTCAATAGAAGAAGGGAAAAAGCTATTTGCTAAAGTGATATTTTGGTTTCGCTGGTGAAAGCACTCGCGATCGGCTGAAGCACATTTCAGTGCAAGTTAGAGTTTAAAAGTAAGTCGCCATGGTTTTTATTTGCTCGCGATTGTGTTTATACTATTGGGAATTTTATCATCTTTTCGCGTGAAAGGTAAGAAATGAAAAACTAGCCAGCAGGAATCACTATACACTCGTTTACACGTCGAAATATTTTTTTCCAAACCAACAATTTTCGAAAGACACTTGTTCAGTGTATAGTGGGTATAACTGCTAACTTACGCAGACAATACTAAGAGATCCAATACGGCAATAGCAAGTCGTTTAATTTGTAAGAGAAAAGCAAATGTTTAATTTTCTCAAATTGACATTGGGACATGTAAATTTTCAAGGTAACTTCAATCCTTGTGCTCCTTAAATCAATAGTCAATACAGTGTCGAAACGAAAAGGAGATATTTCAAACTGAACGTCGATGTTATTTTTTAACACAAGTGAAAAGTTTTGCAGTTCACACCTATGAAAATTCCACGAATTCTCGCCTCGGTCTACTTACGGAAAACAAAACATCAAATTTATTCTGGTCTCAATACTTTCACTTAAGATTATTTCAGGACAGTTTACACTTTTGCCTTTTGGCTCAAAGGTCTACTTCTGAGAAACTAAAAGTTCTTAACTGAACTTTCTGTGAACGCGAATCCTAGCCTTTAAAGGAGACGTTCTCATGGCGTTTTTGGACTACACTTTGTCTAACGAAGAGAAACCTCATTGAGTGTGTGGAACCGACCTCATGAACCAAATGAACGCAATGAAAATGGGCAGAACAAGACAACAAGGTAAGTTCTCAACAGTTTAGTTCAAAATCAAGTAAAATCTGATGTGCAAGATGAAGTGGTGCTATGGTTGCCTTCTGTAGCTACATCAAACTTATCGTTCTGTCTAAACGCACGCGGGACAGGGGTTGTTTATTTAACAGATATGTTTCCCGGTTTATTAAAGTGTTTGAGTAGAAGGTAACAAAGATTGCTCTTTTATACCTGCATGAATACTATTATTTCGCCGAGTGCTTGCCGTTCGAAACTAATATTTCGACATAAATGTCACCGATACTTTGTGAGCAGACAAATTATTTGTACGAAACCATTTTTGAGCTGGACATTTATTGAACACATTGCGAGGCAGTCGTGAGAAACAATAACTCATTGCATTACTCTTTTGTTTTTTTCTCGGTGGGGGGGGGGGGATTAGTCCCAAACATTTTTGGTCGCACCACCCCATCCCTAGCAAAAATCCTGGATACGGGCCTGCGTTGTACTTTATCACCCGTAAGAGAAAAGATCGACTGATTGGCCGTCCTTGTACTATGGGAACAAACGGGCCAATTAAACGATGTTGACCTACATCGGGCAAGGTTACAAAACTCAACATGAAAAACAAAAAACTCGAGCGAAAGGCACATCTTTTTCACATTTTCCATTTATGGATTTCAGTACAATATTTTGATAGGAGAATCGTTATTCTTCGTTGCTCTGTTCTCTTTTCCTCTTACGGGTGAACCCAAAGGGCAACAAAATGGTCCGAAATGCCTGAAAGTGAAAAACCAGCTAGAAAGGATCAACAGACTAATGCATCGATCAAATCGAAGCTTTAAACATCCTTCCCCGGGCATTTGAACTTTTATGGCTAAATTCCCCATCTTCCCCATCCCTGGGACAAGATTGCCGATCAAATGCCCCACCATTTATGATGGATCTGTGATCAAATGTCCCCACCCCCGGGACTGAAATCGAAAAAATGCATTGATTTCTCGTTTCTTTGTACTTTACAAAATCGAACTACTATAAGATGATTCAGTGTTATTTTTCATTTTAAAAACGTTTTTAAATATGTATAAAGCAAGATAAATCTTTATTATTATCTAGTTTCTTTCAATCGGCTTCTAACGATAAAACATAACTTAGGTGTCTTGCGTAGGCCTAGCCACAAGTTGCTGATAAATTCTTAAAAAGTTGCCGATAAAAGTGCGAAAAAGTTGCCGAAAAATTGCCATTTTTTCCAAATAGTTGCCAAAAAGTTGCTGAATTTTCCAAAAGTTATAAAAATTCACTCGCATTTTTTTTCACTTGTTTTGGCTGAAATTGTTTTTTGTTGTGGTATACGGCGTATTTTTCATGAAAACATTAAAATTCACATATTATGTATTAACAAAACCTTTTTCTATAATATTTGTCTTATTTGAGTGGTAATACCGTAGACTATACAGTATTTCACTGTTTCAATCAGTATACCAAAGAGCTTGAACAAAACATGGCAACTTAAGAGAGTTGTGTTCCTCCTTTAGATTTTTCATACTTGACTTTAACGCAAACAGGTGGTAACCTCACAATACGTTCGTACTGATAATTGCAAGTTTTTAATAAAATGAAAAGTTGCGATTAAATAACCACTGAACAGATTTAGTTATAACATTCTTTCGTTTCAGTCTTGCTTTACAAAACAAGTCTATTCTTTCAGTCTTGAAACAGTTGTTTACAAAACAACACGCTTCTTTCTCTGCTCTTGGTTGTAACTTAGCACTACTGAAGCCTCATGTAACCGTGTTCTCTAGGGCTGACACTTGTTGATTCGTATAAAAATTCTTCTAGAAGCTAAAAACTCTTTCAGCAGAGGCAGAGCTCGGAAACTTGTGCACTAAAAGAACTTTCTTTACAACAGAAGAAC
>JAOBRD020560612.1:0-16366 GCA_027575215.2 Hydrozoanthus sils | reverse complement strand
TGATCTCACGAAGAAGCATGCTTACCTTGCAGGAACAAACAGAAGGGTTGGTGCAGTGGTAAGATCTCTGCCTCCCAATCCTGAGGTCCCTGGTTCGATTCCCGACCTGGTCGAAGGTTGAATATTTGGGTGACTTTCTTTCCCATTTAAGTCTACTCAGCTATCCATCCTTTCAGGGCCGGTAAAATGAGTCCCAGCATACATGGATCGTTTTGATGTATATATAGCCGAGTTTTAGTCATTGTTATCAATGAGTCAACTGTTCTGTGATTGGTAGTTTGAGACAAAGGTTTCTTTGTTTAAGGTCGCGAAGGTGTTTAGATTTGAAAAGGTTAGTTTGTAAACTTTACGTCAGCTGAAACCCGCCTGTATGCTTCCGGTCAGCTGGGAGCAAACTGATTATTGCAAAGCTCCTTTTAACATATTCACATGGAAAGGCGCTATACAAACGCCCCACCTTTACTTTTTATCTTTAAGTGTAAATAAAATAATTTAACGTTTTAATATTTGGAAACACTTTTCTTGGACTTAATTGTTATACAATCATGTTTTCGGTTTGCAGTCTTCCACGCCAACTTCTATCTGTCACACAGAGAGTACAAGCACAGCGCCAACGAATGTTAGTTTTCTCAAAGATTCCACCCTTTACGGAGTATCAGTATCGTGTAGATCGAAAGCGAACAATAATCTTCCCTTTGGTTGGGTAGCGGGTCCCATTAACGTGACAACACCAGAAGCAGGTAAACGAACCACTTACAGTACAAACAATAATCAAGCATTCCGAAAAAGATGGCGGCTAGCGCTGTACATTTTACCACAATGCATTAGAGGCAGCGTGGCTCAGTGGTTAAGGTGTCGGATTTTCATGCGGGTGTCCCGGGTTCAAATCCCACTCTGACCACTGTCTGGATTTGGCTTCGGTAATCCCAGAGTCAAATTTACCACACTTGTAAATAACCAACTGGTCTGCCTCCAACCAGTTGGGTTTCTTAACTGTAGTCATGTTTGTTTAGGATGTAAACGCATAAAGGCCCTGCAAAATGCGTATTGAAAACGGTTATTATTTATTTATTTATTCATTCATTCATTCATTAATTAGTTAGTTAATTAATTAATTAGTTAGTTAGTTAATTATTTAAATAGTGAGTGAGTGAGTTAGTTAATTAGTGAGTGAGTGAGTGAGTGAGTTAGTTAATTAGTTAGTGAGTGAGTTAGTTAATTAGTTAGTGAGTGAGTGAGTGAGTGAGTTAGTTATTTAGTGAGTGAGTGAGTAAGTTAGTTAGTTAGTTAGTTAGTTAATTAGTGAGTGAGTGAGTGAGTGAGTTAGTTAATTAGTTAGTGAGTGAGTGAGTGAGTGAGTGAGTTATTTAGTGAGTGAGTGAGTGAGTGAGTGAGTGAGTGAGTTAGTGAGTGAGTGAGTGAGTGAATGAGTTAGTTATTTAGTTAGTTAGTTAGTTAGTGAGTCAGTTAGTTAGTTAGTTAGTTATTGCGAGCCTTACCCCTCTAAAAGAAACTCAGGGATGGTTGACAGTTGGTAAAACTCTTCTCTAACAACCTGTGTGTGTCAAGTTTGAGGTTTCAAATTCTCACTCTGCGTTTTTGTGGGCGCTTATGCGCTATGAATTGTGGGTAAATGTACAGGCCGCCATCTTTTGGGTAATCGTAGATTACATGCAAATAGCGCAGGCGCAGTGGCCGAGCGGTTAGTGTGTTTGATTGGTAGCCCTAGGGTAGCGAGTTCGAGCCCCGGCCAGACCACTGTGTTGTGTCCTTGAACAAGTCACTTTACCCGACTTTGTTCCAGTCGACTCAGCTGTATAAATGAGTACAGTTCTGCTTGGAGCTAACCTGCGATAGATTAGTGTCCTGTCCAGGGGGAGTCAAAGACCCCTTTTATACAGCACGAGCTATCTCGAAGTACTCCCGGAGTATTCCCAGATCATTCGGTAAATTGCATTCACACTAGTATTTTTTGAGTCGTTCGAGATCACTCGACTACTCCGAGATTGCGTTTACACTCAGTGCACTCGAGTTATATTGTTGTTATGGTAACAGTGTGCGTAGCAGTTTTGCAACATGGCGGATACCACTCGCCTGTTACTGTGGCGCTGGTTGCAAAAAAGGAGGCGGTTGAGAATCCAAAGAAGGAATTTTTCACTGTTAGAATATGAGAAAAAGGTTAACTTTCTAAAGATGTTGAAAAAAACCGAAAACTTTCGCGTCATTTCATCGATAATTGTCTCGACCGTAATCGAGCGCAGAGTTTGGTCGCGTTTGCGACTGTCAACATTTTTTGAGGTAGAAATGATATCGCTGTAGGACAACAATCAGTGGAAAAACATATGAGAATGACCAAAGAAGTGTTTTTAAAACCAGAAGTGCTTGTTAGGATGTTGCAAATCAGATTGTCGTGCGCGCCTGTTTTTCCCGCCTTTTTGACAAATGAGCGGGAAAATTGTCCAAAGTAAACGCGCGGCCACGTCTTGATGTTTTTAAATTGTGCGTACGTTCGCTTGTTTTTAATTTTTAATTCGAACTCCTTTGATGGAAGATATTTCACGTCAATCTGGAACGTTTGGAAGGTACATGTTATGCCTGTTGCCAAGACAATTGGAGTACTCCGAGGTAAATCATCGTTTACATTACAATTTGAATGAGTCGGGAGTACTCCGAGATTACCTTTCGCGAGTGAACTAACTTGGAGTACTCCCGGAATACTCCCGGAATACTCCCGGAATTCATGTGCGTTCACACTGAAAATTTTAGATAACTCGGTCAGTTGGGAGTATTCCGAGATAACTGGAGTGACATTAGTGTAAATGGGGTCTAAGTGTTAAATAGAGTGTAATGAACCATGAAATCCCGAGCACCGAGCAAATATGAGTCCAAAAAGTTACAGTTTGTTTTTTGAATTTTGGTCGATTTTCAGGCTGGTGTTCTTATAAAAAAAAGGTTCTAATAAAAAAAAGTGTAACGAACCATGAAAGCATCGAGCAAATAAATTATGAGTCCAAAAAGTTACAGTTTCCTTTGTAGCTGGAACGGAATATCCAATAAAGAGATGACAGACTATCCTTCAATTTTTATCGTGATTGCTGAGTCATTTGACTAAATTTTTAATCACGTTTGTTGTTTAACTTTAAATTTGGTTGCCACTTTCCCCCAAAACCAAAAATGTTATTAAATCGAGAGATTGAAATTTGTAGGTAAATTTATTTGAATACTTTGTTAATATAGAATGATATAAACCAAATGATCAAACTATGGTCCCGATATCTTCAGCATGTTACAGCAATTTTAAATGAACAACTAACTTGAGTAGTTGCAAGATGTTAAGAGCATGTTACAGCAATCGATTTCTTTATCTGCATTAATGGTGCAAAAGTTTGGATTAGTATAGGAAATAATACGACTTTGAGTTCAATTTGGAATTTGTTTGCGCGAGTTAGCTTTTCAGAAAGTATGAAAATTGTAACTTGAGCTCTCTGAGAAACCAACGAGTGCTAATAAATTCGAAATTGAGCGAGAAAAGTTGTATTATTTCCTTTTAATACATGAAAAGAGACAACCTGCAGGAATAACAAATGACGCGCGCTTTTTGTTATGTCATGAATTACTTATTTATTACAATTTACAAACTGCTCAGTTGCCAGTCATCAGTGGACAGTTCGAAGCAAATGCTTTAAAAAGCAAGGTTCTGAAACTTGAGGAGGGAAAAGTTTGCAATATACAAATGGATACAGTTTGTATTTTGTTGACTATTTAATTTTGCACTTTCTTTGGCTTCTTTGCACTTTGTTAAGAAGAAATTGCATGCACTGCTTTCAACCGATCAGAATCGGGAAATTTTTCATGTACATTAGCATTTTATATATCTCTGCTTTTTGAACAACTGTAAGATACCAACAACATATTACAGCAATAGATTTCTTTGTCTACTCTCAGTAAGGATATAAATATTGTGCTCGAGAAGAAAATGTCATTTTCTGCTTTTTTTAAAAAAATGAAAGTACACGTAGGTAGCAAAACAAACACTCAATATCAAATCAACCTTTGAAAAGAAAAGACCTGTGTGATTGTTCAACTTATTCTTTTATGATAAATTGCACTCATTTTGTTAACTTAAAAGTTTATTGCTTACTGGGACTGAAGTTTTTACATGGATTAATTTATTGTGTACTATATTGGTACTTAATTGTTTAAGGTTTGTATAGAATATCAAAATATATTAATGTTAATAATTAGCGTATGTATAGTAGAACAGTGTAAGTTAAAGTAGTTCAACTAAGAACTTGAGGATCTAACATAGCGGTATCGCTGTTGTATTTGATATTGTTTTTCCAAATTTTTAGGTCCATACATACTGCAGACAAGATACTAATGCCAACATTTTGAAATAAATCGTAAATTTAAAAAGTTTTCTTTATAATTTTCATTCTTATTACTGCATAAGTCCTGCCATAACTACCATGCAGTAAATTGAAACATGCATTAGACTCTTAGCTTTAAAATTTAATTTTGTTTTTCTCCAATGAATAATATCAAAATGCAAAGCCATCTTTACGTACATAAACAATATTTTGCATATCAAAAGTGGTCCTTTTGTCGACGTAATTAGCGGCTAAAATATGTCATCACTGGCGATGACACTCACTCCAAGGTAATGTTAAGCTCAAAGTGGATTTTAATTACGAAGGAACACTTAAGAAAAAAAAATCTATATTTCGGTGGCAAAACGTACGGCCTGTTTTTAGTTGATACGGTAAGATAATAATTTATTTGTTATTCCCCATGTTATATTAAGGTATTTAACTTATTTCATTAGAGCAAGTAGATAAAACATAGCGAAAACGAGTAGCTCTATATTATTAGGGTTTTTTTAAAATGTTAGTTCTAATGTTATCAGTTGTTAACCGCAAGCGTTGGTAGAGATGATGTTTTAAAACTTATGTATAACATTGATAACATTAAAACAACAATAGCATCTGATGCTATGGATTGATTGTGGTTTATATAGATTAGAATAGCAAAACAGCTAGCGCCGGTATTTCTTTTACTTTTGCGTAGTAGCTCGTAAATTTTAATCAAATCCTACAACAAGAAAACTTATAGCTTTCCAGAAACTCTCGCACCAAACATGCATACATTTTTTCATATATATGAATGAAAAAACCTCATAAAAAGCTAAGCTATGTCGCTAGTTTCAGCCAAAAGCTATGATATTGGCGTAATCACTCTTATGTTGTTTCTATCTGAAAGCAATACACACAATACACAGAGTGGGGAGCTGTTGACGTATTTAATTCTAACGGAGCACTGAGTAAGTTTGACAATCATACGAGATTGTTTATTAACAGCATTTACCAAAAGTCTTCAGGACGTCGCTTTTACTATGGCGTCTTTGATCACCTTTATAGATTACATCCTTCTTCCCAGTTATATCACAAAACTTTTAGATACTATACAGTTTATATAATTTATTCATAAGGAAACACGATATAATATTTCTTCTTATGTTGAAGAGGGCGGACACAAATGATGATTATTTCCGAGAGTTAGTAAGATTTCTCACGAACGCTCGATTTTGCGATCCTTGAATCATTTTGACAAAACTTTTCGCTTTTTTTTGTTCTAGGTTGAAGGTTTTCAGGAGTTATTACTTAACTTTTACTGTATAACCAAAACTATTCAAAACTGTTATATACAAGTTTGACGTAAGCACAATAGAAATACAAAACTATTTCTACATTAATAAAACTTATTAGGAAGCTGAAAACGTCACTAAGTTTCGTTCCACTCAAATCGTGGAACCGCTTTTCTATTGACCAACTAAACGGTGAAGTATTTTGTGACGCATGCAGATGTCTCGAGTTCCTACCGGAAGCTTGCATGTTTACAACCGAACTTGATTTGTGTTATCTAAGCTATTTATTACACATATCTTTTCTTATAAGAACGCGTAACATTTTTTTATAAGAACAACTAGGCTCGAGTTGGCAAAAATTTATGAACAATTTAAGAACAAGCAGGTTTTTTAAACATAATTTCACCAATGTTAGGGTTTGAATATCACCAACTACAACGGCGAAGTGTTTAGCGGTGTGACGCAGATATTGGCGAGCTCCTGCCGGAATCTTGTTTACAAGCGAATCCATGATTAATCCCAGGGGTTGAATTGATCAAAAATACACCCGTTCCCAAATGTATGTCTTGCAATACCTTGCGACTGGTTTTTGTTTGATTAAAACCACACATATGGAAATAAGAACAATGCGAGGAACAAATTGCAAAATAAAATTAAGAATTACATTGAGCCGAGATCAAATTTGTTATTACTTTTTTTTAAAAAAAGCCTGTATAGGTGAAGATATTTTACACTAGTGAGTAAACAAACTTTGCCTATGAGTTTAAACTTTATAGCCGTTAATTGCCTTAACCTTGAAAATTGTTGTGGTTTCATTTGATTTTAATTAATAACTGATTAAAAAATATCACTTAATTTCGTAAAATTAACCAAAGGATACTAAAATTGGAAGTGCTTTTTTATTCAGAAAAAAATGCGAGAATTATCGTTTAAAAAAAATTAGGAGAAGCGTTGAAAGTATAATTTATTTTGAGTAAAATCAACTGCTTTGTGTGGGCTTGAACGGCTAGTTCATAAATCAACACTTACAGGTCTTGCTTTTCTTGTGCACAGTAGGAAAACAAAAAAACTGTGTTCGCTGAAATATGTGTCTTCCTTTTACAGCTAAATAAACGTTTTAATGACGGCCGGAAATTTATTTTAGATCCCGCTGCATGCAAGATTCATCTCTAAAGACCATACTAACTTCGTGGTGGTTGACTCAAATAGAGGTTTGGGCACAACTGATTACAAGTCCTGTAATGAACTAAACCTTTCCTTGGAAAAGAAAGGCTGATGTGAGATTTTTCATTTTACAGAATACAAAGACATTGAACAAAAATGCACCTGGAACTGCAAGGAGCGTTCCTTGTTTGCATCTGCGTTTTACAAGTACTTGCAGTGCCACCAGAAAGTTTTACAAAAGGTGATCGCTATCCCAACAAAGACGAGGTCGAAGTGTGTGGCAAAATAAGAGATTATATTGAGCGAGATTCAGGGAGATACCGTAAGATTCTTGTACGTAACAACAACGACAACTTAGAGTACCTAAATGAGGACTGCCGTCGAATGACCTCGCGTGGCAAGAGCAAGGTTGACGTGTTGGACTCAAAAGTTAGGAGTAAATGGGGAGTCAAGTTAAAAGTGATTCTGGCATGGACGGATCAAAGGTTTGATGAAACCTCTCTTCATTATGAAGGTATGATTTGTCAGAGGCGTATACAGCTTTGTTTCTCATATTTAACTACTCTGTTATAAAATAAACCTTTGGCTTTTAACTATAGTAAAAGTGTCTTTTTACTTCTAAATTAAGAAACTGATGGCTGATCAAAACTGCTTAAAACTAGGCGGTTTATCCTTTTTATACTCAAGGAAAAGAACATCATTAGCGTTATTGCTTGATGTTTATATTGTTGTAGATAAATAGTCTTAAACTAGAATTACAACTGTTTTAATATCTCACAGCATTAACCAAGCGAAGAAACTTTAAGACCATCTTACTGTAAAACAAGATTGCCTTCGCAGATCGAGGTTACTAGTATTTACTCTTGAAATATAATCTTGTTTTTGATTCTCAACAAGATTTAAATCAATGAAAATTACTTAGCTACTGACTCTAGCTTAATAGATAAACTTCAATTGTGAAAATATGATTCTACATTTGATGTTTACGTCAGTTTCATCTCTGAATAATCTAAAATCATTTCTTTAGTAAAATAGGAATTCCTCAATTTCAATGTTATACGTAACAAATTCAGAATCGGCGCAGTGTATTTTTTTTTATTTTGGTTGCATTTGTAAACAGTGACTTTGTACAAATGTTGTTTTAGACGTTAAAGCGCTCAATGGAAACAAACCAAACGTTTTGCATGTATTTGTTTTCTGCTCTGGATTTTAGCAATGCATTTCAAACAAGTTTGGCACTGGTTGTACCTAGAAAAAGATGCTCGGTTTTAGCTGGTTTCAAAGCGTTATTAGGGAGTTTAATAATTGGTCTAAACAGGTTTTAAAATAAACCCAGTTTAAATTAAACCAAGATTAACTAATTTGGGTTAGTTGGCGTGAATGGGGCACAACTTAACTCTGGATTAATACAATATTCAAAGAATAATTTTTTCATAAGTACAGAATACTGATCAGATTTACCAATAAGACAAACAAAATTTGAGCCCAAAGCAGGCTCCAAAAGGTAGGAAACAAGAACACGGAATAAAAAAAATTAACCCTTGGTTAGCACTACCTGGGTTTTGAGGAACCAGGCCTAGTTTAACTAAACGCATTTTAACCATGGTTAAGGCTTGAGTAAACTCAAAGCGCGCTTTGTGGCCACTTTTTCTCATGTTTCTTACGATATCTCCGTCCATGATTTGAATCTACAAAATCGTATCGCTTATAACACAGATGGTATGATGGGGAATCAGTTTGAATATTTTGAGATTTTTTGTATGAGATTTGAGTTGTATTTTATTTTTTGAAGATTGGTATTTCTAAAGAAAATGTTGAATTCGGTGAATTTTGGGAAGTTTAAAAATTGATTTTGAAGTTAATATTTGACGGAAATTCGCCAAACCGTCCTCAAACCAAAGCTGTACTAGTCCCTTGCCAGGAGCGACGGTTCGACGATTTTGCTCAATATTCTTCTCATTCAAATATCTTTTTCAACTTCCTCACTATCCAACAACATTTTGGATGTACTCCCACCTTAAGGTCTGGTGTGAACGGTATACGACGAAGACCGCTTTCAGAAAACATACTTCTCAGTTGCTTGCCTTTTTCGATCACATATGGCTCGTTTGCTATCTCTTTCGTCCGAGTTGCGTTTTGTTGATAGAAAAAGAGTTTATTGTTTTTCTTCACTAAGTGTTTATGAAGATTGATAAAATTTTCTGTAGCTCGTTCTCGTAGCCGTGAAATCTTAAAACTAAGCTATTCACGTTGTAATATTAAAGACGACAGCGTGGAGGTGGCCCGCACGGTACATTTCAACGTGTAGCTATTGTATTCAACATTGTTTTCTGCCATCGTTGTCAATGTTGCCTTACTCCTATCTTAAACTCCTTAATATTAACGTCTACGAAAGGCTTCGGAAGTTTCAGGACTGAATTTGGAAAAACTTTATATGTTTAGGTAGAGCACTTCGTGTCCAGACCAACGACGGGGATAATGGAAAACTTGCCGAACTAGCAAAGTTAGCTGTGGAATCTGGTTTTGATTGGGTGAAGTACGCAGGCGACACATACATACATGTCAGCGTTGTACGTGATGGTAAGAAAAAACTTTGTAGTATAAACCAAGATATTAAAGCCATACTCGCTGCAAACCTTCGCAGCACGCTAGCACACCTTTAATTCATATATAAGAAACTCTCGCAAACTGCTTCCTCATACTTGCCGCACCAAACCTATGGAACAAATTACCTGCTGAAATTGTTTCCAGTCCAACTTAGAACGGTTTTAAGTTGGAATTGATCTCTTTTTGTCAACATGGCTTTTACTTGAACTTGCTTAGTCTATTGACAGTTGTTATATTTTGTTCTGCATGTGCTTAGAACATTGTATGATTATGACCACTACTCTAATGTTAGTTTTGCTGTTCATCTTTTTATTTTATTATTAATATTATTATCATTATTATCATTATCATTATCATTATCATTAAAAACCAATCATTTTTAAGTTTTTAAATTGAAAAAAAGAACTCGAAAGAGTCCCTTTTGTTTTCAAAAAGTGCATTATAATCATAGATGCCAAAGACATGTAGAACGTAATTGTATCCGGGCATAGTTAAAATTTTTGCCCTTTTTAATCACATATGATTACTAGTATTATACACAATTAGATAGTTAGATTATCAAAGACTTTTTTAAATCTTTTGAAAAGTATTCCACTGACAATTACAAGATTGAACATACAACACTTCCTTAATAGCGAAGAAAAGCAAGTGTCATTGTGCTATTGTGAAACATGTCTACCTAACTAGAAGGTAACTTACTTTCTCCTTTTATCATGTTTTAGTTTGCCAAACGGCGGTTGAGCTGGTGTTTATAGTTGACAGCTCTGGAAGTGTTGGTGACTGGAACTTCGAAAAAACGAAATATTTTATCAGGGACGTGATCGATTTCTTTACTATCGGCCCAACTGCAACCCGTGTTGCGGTCGTTACCTTCTCCACGTTCCACACTCTTGAGTTTAACTTAGACAGATACTCGAGTAAAGCAGAACTGAAACAAGCTGTCTCAAATATACCTTATAGAACAGGCTGGACGTTCACTGCCTCCGCAATTGATTTCACCAGAACCGAGGTAAGAGAGAGCGAATTGTGTAAATTATATTCTTCTAACAAAACTAATGCTTATTTTACATCAGCTTATTCAGAATTCCCTCTTTTTAAGCCTATCGCTACCTCAACACTTTCGTCTAGATACATCTTCCTCTCATCCCGCCAAAAACGCCCAACCATTTGCTCTGAAAACCAAACTCTACCTTTAAGCTCTGAATGATATATCCCAACCTTTAAATTCTTTAAGTGAGTTCACCCAAGTTACTCAACCTGGATACCAATCCATACTTACCTTAATTTGGCTTCCGAATAGATTTAGTACAACCTCCGGTTATGTATATATTTCCAATTTAGTCTGGATTTTAACCTCAAACCCCAGTGCGACTATTTTCTATTCAACCAACATTAAAATCAGAATTGCTCCCCATTTACACTGGCAGTTTCTTTTTCTCAGTCTTGAAATGACTTCAACCCGCTTTTTTTGGAAAGTTTCAACAATCTAGCTGACGTAGGTTTTTTCATCAGCTGGTAACTTTTATTCCTCTTGGGATAGAAGACGTGGAAACAACATACACCAAGGGGATTAAAGTTACCAGATACCGGTTTTATTTCCAATGTTAATCTGATTCATCTGCCTCTAATTCCCCATTTACATCAATATGTCCCGTCAACGTTTTTTCAAATTTCAAAATGCACCAACATCCTTCCTGACTCCTTACTCTTTAACCAACTTGATTATACGAGGAAATCTTTATTGGTTTCGAGTTCCAAGGAAAATAGAAAACATTTGATTGGATTGCGAAACGTTGCAGGTGTTCTCGATTGCTCGTCAAGATAAAAGTATTCCCAAAGTGGTAGTACTGTTAACAGATGGTTTCTCCATGGGTGATCCCCTTGATGGACCTGTTGCAGAAATAAAAAAGATTGGAGTAAACATGTTTGCTGTCGGCGTCGGTTCCTTTATATCTAGACAAGAGCTTAATCTGATTGCCTCTGACCCAGATGAGACTCACGTTTTTGAAATAGATACCTTCAACGATTTCAATTCTTGGATCGAAAAGATCAGCTCTGTCTCCTGTGATGGTAAGACTAAGATGAAGTTTCTAACTCTTTAATTATAATTTTTGTTAGTATTCAAGATACCATATGCAATAACTTTTTATGCAACTGCTGTATACAATAAAAATATCGATGATATGAGTACACGAGTTGTTTCGAACCTCGATCTATCCATAGACTTTTTATTTTGCAAGTGCGCCACTTTCTACTGTATGCTCTCAATAATTCGAATCAACTTTTATGGTAAACAAGATGAAATCGAGCAAGAAAAAACTTCTGAGTCCCAAACGTGAATCGAACCCACAACTCTGATTACCGGTCAGACGCTCTACCCAGCTACAGGAATTCACATGGGGAACAGGTCACTTAACCTGGTCACTCTAAACAAGAACAATCCTTCCACAGAAACTATCTAAGCTGATAAACTTTCACATCATCTAAGATGGAATTAGTTATTTGATAGTTCTTTCGATCAATAACAGGGACAAAAAAGCTCATTACTGAAGTTAGGTTATCTCCATTTATTTGACTTGATGTACCGACTTCCTAACGAATGTCTCATTATCTAGAGGGAGCTGCTTTATCATCATGCGATGACACAACCACCACTGTTGAAAGTGGCTCCTTCAAGTATTTCAGAACGCAATTCTCGGTGGTCAGCGGCAAAATCATCATAGAGATTGAAGATATTAAAGGTAAATGTCTGTATAGTTACCGAAATAATGAATCATTCATTACCAAAACGGGTAAGCTTAGTTATATGAATAGTGAACGTCGTTAAAGTAATGGGTTCCCCGTTTGATCCTCGTTTTTTTATAAGTTGCCTCATCATCTTCTCAACGCCTTTAAAGCAGCCACGACCACAGTTATTGGCCATTTTATTATAGACAGAACAACCCTACCGCCACTGTATGATCCCAATATCATGCAACCTTAATGTGTATTAACCTCTTTATTTTAGAGCTATATAAAAGTTGAACTTAAATATATTTAATAGTCTTAGACCTTCTCTTTCAAAAACGGAGTTTTGGATTGCAATTACAAGTCAACCTTGACGTGAATAATTTCTTCTGAAATAGAAAAAAATTCGCTTCTGGAAAATTGCAAAGTTAATGATTTTTTTAAATACGTTTTATTTACAAGTTTGTCTCATTTTCTGTTTTTCTTTTCAGGAATTAGCCATTTGTACACTTCCAATACTTCACAGAACCCCGGTCCCTTAGACAAGCAATCTACAAAGAACGAAAGTAACAGCTCACCAAAATCAGTTTCAATAACGCCAAATGCAAACAAAGTATGTATTATTATACACAACGTAAATGTAGTGATCTAGGAAACAGGATTACAATACTGAAGATGGTACAGTTCAGTACACTTTCGTGTTACAAGCTAAGGCAAAAATCTAGTTTAAAAATTATCCAACTTAACATCTAGTGAAAACACTTGAGGACTAACGGTAGCGAATGAGACAGTTGGAGTCTGAATGTTATTTATGATTCTAATAACATTCTTGAATATAGTAACTTGAGGGAAATTTGTACTTCAACTTATGGGTTAACAAACACTTTACAAATGTGTCTTTCAGATATGGTACTCATTTGATAGTCTAGAGATTTGAAGGGACCAGTGATAACAGTGCTAATCTATACCATTCGTACCTCCCACCTCCCCCGCTTAACATTTAACGGTGGATAATCATATCTTCATGTTTCTTTCAGCTCGTTTTTGTAGCTGTACAAGGGCAGAGAGATAGCAATCAGTTTAAACTTTCTATGTGGGACGCCATTTTTTCACAAGAGTATTATCAGTGGAAAGTAAAGGAAAACAGCTCTCCACCACCTTTCAGCAACACGTTATCTCCGCACAAAGATAAATACAGGTGAGAAAGAAATTACTAAAAATACGAATGTAAAATTCCAAGTGGTCAAAAGTAATTAGTTCCTTGCTTTTTGTTTTGTCTCGTTGTTTTCTATTTCTCATTATTTTTACGCTCTTTATAGTCTGGAGTACTCCATTGTGGCAGGAAACGATCAAAATCCTAAGTACTTCAGAATCAACAAAGATAATGGGCAAATCACTTTGACTCAGCCTCTCGACAGAGAAAAGCAGTCTACTTACAAGTTAGCAGTACAAGCCAGCAACAAGAACAACAAATGTCACAAGGGGAGAACTTGGGTGACCGTGGTTGTTGAAGATGAAAACGACAACTATCCGCAGTTTCCTTCTTTGAAATACACAGCAACTGTAGAAGAAAACAAAGTTTCTGACACTTCAGTAACGGCTGTAACCGCTACAGATGCTGATTCGGGAAAGTACTCAGATTTGACTTATTCAATAATCAACGGCAACTCAAATGGTGATTTTAGAATAGATAACCGAGGAAATGTCTATACTACTCGGCCATTAGACTTTGAGACAAAGAATGTTTATACATTAACAATTAAGGCCTCAGATGGCGGGGAACCAAGCAAAACAAACACAACGACACTGGTTGTAAGGGTTGTGGATGTAAACGAGCGTCCTGTTTTTAACGCTGTTTGTGCTCGAAGTAGTAGTTGCTCCATGACCGTGAGAGAAAATAAAATCACAGGAACAACTATCGGAAATTTGTCCGCAACAGATCCTGACAGTGTTAATTGTGCTTTGGTTTACACAATTACCACTTCAGATGCTCAAGGAGTGTTTACTATTGATAATCAAGGTAATGTAAAAACAGGAAGGTCTCTAGATAGAGAAGTAAAGGAAAGTTATCAAGCTCTGGTAACTGTGAGAGACTGTGGGAGCCCTGCGTTGGAGATGTCAACTCGTCTTGTTGTTACCGTACTGGATGTAAACGACAACGACCCCGTGTTTTCACCTTCTTCCTATCGGGCTGGAATTTACGAAGATGTTAAAGAAGGAACAACAGTAGTTCATGTTACTGCAACAGGTAAAAAATAAATTCTGTTTCTTTGTTTTTCTACCTTTAAGGATTATCTCTGCACTTACCTTATTTCAATGAAAGTATACCATAAAAGATTCAAAGTTATTTTATAATAAATCTCGCTATTTGTTTCTGGTATTTATCATGATCTGAGATAAGTTCTTGTAAACAATTCAAACATGGATGTTAAGTCAATTTTAGATTTGAATTTGGACAGGGGTTTGAAAAAAATACTTTTTTTAGAAATTATTATAGAAGTGCTATGAGCTCTCTTTCAACCAAAGAAAACTGGTTTCTCTAACGAAAAAAATATAATTTGATTTTTTTGAAGAAGAGATTGGATCAACAGACTAGATTATTGTGGATCTTTCTCTCATTTAAGTAACAATGCCAAAGGTATCAACCATAGCACAACCATTTTTAAGCATTACTATATATCATTAAGTACATCTCTGCAGTATATTGTCTTTGTTCTTCGGTCCCTCATGACTTTAAGAAACAAATTATCACGAATAAGGATATCCAGCTATCCAGACCATGATGTGCTGTTCAATCGACTTTAAAGTCTTTTATATCTAAGAAAGCAGTAAAATGCAAACAATTTTTCATTTTAGTTTCCTTTTTTCACTTTATGTCAGATGCCGACGCAGGAGCGAATGCCCATTTAAGCTATAACCTAACATCAGGTGATTCAGGCTTGTTTGAGATAGATCAAAACGGATACATCAAGACTGCTAAAGGAAAGGTATTTGATCGTGAGACAAAAAACTTATACACTGTAACAGTCACAGCGGAAGATAGAGGGACGCCACAGCGACGAAAAAGCTCTGCTCAAGTTACTGTCACTGTTATTGATGTAAACGACAATGCGCCACAGTTTTCCATTAATCCATCTTCTGTTAGTGTGCGAGAGGACCAAGGGCTTTCTAAGAGTATTGCGCAGGTTTCAGCTACAGACCGTGATACTGGTAAGAAATTCCGTTACAGGAGCTTTCGTAGGCTTATTTATACTTAGTGATTTTTCTAAGAGTCAATAGTAAACGAAGCGCGAAGCGACGAGTTGGCTGTAAGATTCATAGAAAATAACAACAAGTAGTCTCATTGTGTTAGTAGAAACCAACTAATATATTACCTTCGATTTCAAACCGTTAACAACGAGTGTTTAAAGAATCCGCCATTGGTTTTTGTTAAAACCTGCAGTTTTGCTACTTGCAATAGACGGTGAGTAGGTTAGCCATTGCAGCATAAGTGATTGTATTCTAGTTGGTTTCTACTAACAAGAAATAGTAAGTAGAAGAAGTACGGATGCGTGAACATTCAAAAGTTTTGAAAATCACTTTGGCATCGAAGTGATTTCTCTTTCAATGTTTACCATGAAAGAGTTTTGAAAACATCAAAGTTTTTAATTGTTGGTAACATTTGTTTGCCCATTTGCTTTTTAAAGGTGTGAACGCCGATCTTCGCTATTCCATTTCAAGCGGGAATGAAAACGGTATATTTTCGCTTGATTCAAACACAGGAAATCTTACTCTTGTAAAAAATTTGGACTACGAAACGAGGTAAGACGCATCTAGATTAATTAAATAACTTGCTTGAAGCCGGTCATAAGCTTCTCATTTCTGCTGTTATACGTTTAACTAAGAAGTTATTTTTAAAAATAGTTAAGTTGTTTTAGAGATTGTTCGAGTTTTGTTTTCTTACATTTTATCGCTGCATATTTGCGAAGTAGTGGTTAACTTTACAACCTTCCTATAGATATAGAATATTCTGGGAAATCTTCTACCAAATCACGGTAGATGCTTCATGAAAAAAACATAAAACTTCCCTTAAGCTGTCGAAACAGTCATTCAGGACCCCACTTAAAAGATGAGGAAAATTGTCCTTTTCCTGCAGCGAGGGTTAATTGGGAGGAGTGGGGTAGAGGTTGTATGGGAATAGATGTTGTGGTGTATATTGGAAAGGCATTGTTAGTATGCGTTGTC
>JAOBRD020560506.1:0-16368 GCA_027575215.2 Hydrozoanthus sils | reverse complement strand
TACAATAAAAATCTAAATGTAAAAAAATTTTGTGATCGTTTTGTTCTTTTAGTATCAGTGATGGCTTTCTCATTGCCTATAGTTCTTAGTTTGTAGGGGATTGATTCCCTCCTAAGATATGTTGACGGGCCAAATTAGATGTAAGAAACAAGGAGATTCCAGTACGAATGACTCGAACAAACAGGCCAGATTTTAGTAAAGCCAGTGTTCCACTTCGCCGAGCAGAAATGAAAACAAACCCGGATAATTTGCATGCAACTCCATCATTCTCCAATCAGCGTAACAATGATCGATCCAATTTCCGCCCACTGAATAGAGCACCAATTGTACCAAAACTGAAATTGCTCCGATTTGCCAACGTTAATACAAGAATAAAGGAATAAAACAGCAACTTTTATCGACCATGTTCTTGACATGGGTATTGATATGTGTACTATAACTGAGACCTGGTTAACTGGCTTAGACTCTGTTAGTGTTGCCGCACCATTCCCATCTGGATATTCGTTTAGTAATTTCCCTAGTAATTTCCAAGGTTAAACTGGCAGTGGCATGGGTGTGATCTATAATAAGAATAACTTTAACCTGTCATTGATCGGAGATGGTGAAATATGCTCGTTTGAGTTCTCGGAATGGAAATTTATTGCGCATAGATATATAGCCACACTATCAAGCTTGTAATTATCTAACGTATACCATACAGTGAGGCTCATCCTGTTCCTACTAGTAAATTCTTCCGGGAATTTCCTGATTTTCTTGAGACCACAGTTTTGTGTCCTGAAATTTTACTCATTACTGGAACTCTTGGATAAATTTGAAATACAGCAACATGTATGTACCCCTACTCATACACTGGATTTAATTATATCACGCTCTTCTAATGCCATTGATGTTCTTTCTCTTGTATCTACATATTTTATTTCTGACCACTGCTTTGTTGAATGCAAACTGTCACTACCAAGCCAAATATGCAGGACAAAAAAGATCAAGTACGTGAGATATAAACAGAATAACATGGACAAATTTCGAACGGACATTGCTACTTCGGCCTTGTATGCGTCTCAGTAGTCCAATATTGGAAAACTAGCTCACTCCAATGATATTACATTATCACAAATTCTGAACAAACACGCCCCCGTGCTGACCAAAATGCGAGACCCTCTGTGCCATGGTTTGGTCTTGAGCATAAAGTTTTGCGTAGAAAATGGGAAAAGAAAATGCTGAAATCGAAATCCAGACTAGATAAGGAAAAATATCGCGAGGCATGCAGTAAGTATTCTGCGTATTTAAGAACTGCTAAGCGGAAGTACTTTTCTGATATAATCGATGAATGTAACGGTAATGCAAGGAAACTATTTCACGTTGTGCGCTCGTTATCAAACAAACCTGGGGAGAAATTTATTCCCCCACATGACAACCCTTTCCAACTTGCGAATGATTTTGGGGAGTTTGAACTTATGAAGAGAAACATTGAACCTGTTGTCGTTGTTGCTCCCGATGTGCAAAGATCTCCTACCAGGGTAATTTAAACAGTTTTACTGCTCTAACGGTAGATAACTTGCATAAAATCATCATTAGTATCTCTAATGCTAGTTGCCAGCTTGATCCAATTACAACCTGGTTGCTGAAGCAATGTAAAGACGAACTGGTACCTATAAATATATACATTTGGCAAGAAAAGGAAATACAACGAAGTTGAAATATACATATAGCATCTTTTTTCACCTTCACCTTCTTTTTTCACTCATCCGAAAAAATTGGTTAGATGCCCCGACAGGGACTCGAACCCACGTCTCCTGGTTACTAGTCAGGCGTGATAAGCACTTCACCACCGGGACTCACCATGCTGGCAACATATCAATTTCCGAGGTATAGAGTTATCAAACACGGATGATCCTTGGGGCCCAATATTTTCTTCACTCGAGTGTGTGTTTCTGCCTAGTACCTTTATTCAAGGATACATACAAATAAATATATACGTTTGGCGAGGAAGGGAAATACAACGAAGTTGAACTGGTACCTATTATCACCAGCATGATTAACTTAACGCTTCAAGAAGACCGCGTTCCTAACAACTGGAAAACTGCTTTGGTAAGGCCTCTATTGAAGAAAATGGGATTGGAACTCATTTGGGAAAACTTTAGACCTACAATCAACTTATCTTTAGTCTCTAAAGTGTAAACAGAGAAGGCAGAGAGTTTATCAACTTGTTAAACATTGTGAAACAAATGCCGCACTACCCGTAAATCATTTATCCTATCGACAGTCCCGCTCAACTGAAACTGTACTCCTGAAAGATCAAAATGATATTCTTGTCAAAATTGACCAACAGGAAGTGACTCTGCTAATCCTTCTAGACTTAAGCGCCGCCTTCGACACCATAGATCATGTAATTCTACTCCATCTACTTGAAACGGATTTTGGAATCAGTGGAAATGTGCTCAGTTGGCTCAAATTGACCTGTCTGCTCGAAACCAACAAGTGATAGTTCGAAACCAAATCTACAGACCCTTTAGACTTGATTGCGGTGTCCCACAAGGACGTTGTCTTGGACCGTTCTTTTTCCTATTGTACATATCTCGGCTGCTTGATGTTTTTAAGAAGCAATTGCCATCAGCGCATGGATATGTAGATGAACACCCAATTGTATATTTCCTTCCGCCCTGACTCGTGTGCCTCCCAGGATCATGCAGTTGAGGCCATTGAGAACTGCATTCAAGATGTCCGGGCGTGGCTAGTTCACAACAAGCTGATGTTTAGTGACTTAAAAACTGAATTTATTATAATTGGATCACGCGGCAACAGTTGTCGAAAGTTAACATTGATTCAATCAGAGTCGGTAACTGCGACATCCAGCCACTGGAAAGTCTTGTGCATGAACACTCGCGTTGATAAAATTTGTAGCAAGGGCTTCAGAGGACTACACAGTATACGACAGATTAGGAAATACCTTACAGTAAACTCCACCAAAATCCTTGTCGACGTATTTGTGCCCCTCACTTGGACTATTGTAATTCTCTACTCTATGGACTCCCACAATATCAATTCGTTCGTCTCCTTAATCCTTAATGCAGCAGCTGGAGTCACTTGCCTAATTCCAAAATTCAACCATATTACACCTGTTTTAATCGGATTACACTGGTTACCGGTTAAATACCGAGTGGACTTTAAAATTGCGCTACTGGTCTTTAAAGCTCTTCACGGACCCGCGCCAATTCACTGCCAATTAATATCCGCCTCTGATCCAGCATTGACACTTTTAAACAGTTACTAAAAACATTTCTTTTTACTTAAGCATATTGAATTAGTTGTAAATAGTTTAATTGTAAGGATTATGCTATAATTTATTTAAAGCGCTTTAGAAATGTCAATAGTTTTAGCGCTCTATGGTTATATGGTGAAAGGGCTCTAATTGAGAGATAATTATAATAATAATAATAATAATAATAATAATAACAATAATAATAACAATAATAATAATAACAATAATAATAATTATTATTATTAATATTATTAAATTGACGCATTTGATGAGAGGGAGAAAGGTAAATAAATTCTTGACGTCATAAGAGACTATGAATTTCCGAGTTGTGATCAACATATTTGAATTTACGTACAAAGCTAAATGAATCTGTAATACAAAATCTAGAAAGAATGTGTGGAGTCATCAATCCAGATAAGTATCCGGCTAAGTAATGCTTATACGATTCCGATATAATTTGGTATGTGCTAAAAAGGTAGTATATATTTGTAGGAATCCTTATAACAGGAAAAGGCGTAGTTATTCATAGTCGGTAAACATACTGACACGTTCGTACTTTCTTTAGAAACATTATTGAACCATAGAAATTCGAAACTAAAATTTGGCAATCCTTCTTCGTTCTGAAGTCATTTTTCCAAATTTTTTCTTTACTTTTGCAATTACCGCAAAAAAGTAAATACCTTAAGGTTGCTGTTTTTAGCCACTACTAAATTTAGCGATTTTGTCCAAAAAGAATTAGCGACCACTAATTATAGCGATTTTGAGGGTTTCTATCGAACACTTTGTCATATGAAATTACAAGGGAGGTGGAACCTTAATTTTAGCGAGCACTAAACACTCGCGAATTTTTTGAAATCGCTAAAATCGCTTATATTAGTAACCGCTAAAAATCGTCGCTACACTCACTTTTTGCGAATTGATAAATGACGATGTCATTGAGCGTGTTCATGTTATCATCCAATCAGAGCGCGCGATTTCACTAAACTACGGTAACCTTATGATATAGTTCTTATATCCTTCAGTACTTCTAGTTTTTATTGTTCTTTGGTGTTGGCCTCTACGACGAGTAACTAGGGTACGAGAGATGCGAAAGCTGAGCGGCGAGCTTGTCTTCTTGTTCCTACCTACCGAGTATACATCTGTGCTATTTAGACGCTTTGGTAAAAATCTTTTGATGAAAAAGAGAAAAATTAATTTAGATCTATTCTTTATTTTTCTTTTCTATATCATTTTCCAGAAATTTGCTTTAATCATTAACTAAGTAACCTTTTATTTCCCTTTTCTAAAGTATGCCTCTTTACTGCAAAAGAAAACCATTTTTCATGACAGTTCGTTTAATTTCGTAAATGAATTTCAGAAAATCTTGAAGAGAAGTTTAACTAGGTGATAAGTGAGTGTTACTCCGCTTGTTCTATCTATTAACTACACTTATATAGCAATCTTGAATACGCTCTGTTGGCCTGAAACGCAATGTCCTAGCCGGTGTAGGATTAGTAAAAAGGATTTCATAATGGATTCCAAGTCGAATTGGAATGACAAGCGTGCTCTGGTTGATGTACAGAAGAATGAAAGAAGATTTGGCTGTTTCTATTACTTGCTTGCACAAGAACTGATTGCGTTCATGAATAATCTAATAGATTTACCTACAACTAATTCGTGTAGTTATTTTTCTTGTATTATTTAAAGTAGCATTTTTGGTTATCAAAATCACATAAATGGCCAATAATATTTTTAATTAGACATATTCTAGTATCTTGTATTTGAAGGTGGCTTATTTCTGTTATCATATGTTCGTAGTTATCGACTTGGATTATTCATCTTTATTAGAGATTCGCAACTTGTTATATTATTTACACCTCTTGCTTCTGTCCAAATACAACTTATTCATTAAGGTAAAGTCAGAGACAAGCCTATTAACTGAGTTTTGAGAAGGCAACTGTTTAATTTTTTTGTTTCTCGTTAAAGGTTTTCAATTGCAATCTTTTAAAATAACGAGCGACTAATTCTAGAAAACGAGTTTTTATATGAGTATAGTTGGAAATAAGAGAAACTCCAGGTTAGGTCAAAAATGTTCTCATTACGACACGAGATATTGTGCCTAGAGCCAACTACCTAGTCAAGTTTATAGATGAATATTAAATCGTGTTAAGTTGATCTATTTAAACAAAGTAAGACGTCAAAACGAACTTTCGATCATTTCAATTTGTTTCAAAATCAGTGTGCGAAACATATCTATCAACATTCCGGCCAGTCAGTTTAGCCTTCACTGTCTATAATCTAGCTCTAATAATACCTTAGTATGATTTGAATAAACAAGAACATTTTTTTTGCATTAAAATTAACCAAGGCTTTTGTCTGTTGAGTGAAACGGCCATTTCACGAAGAAATAGGCACACGTAAAATTAAACTTATAAAATATAGAGTCCCAAATGTTTCATTTTTTCTCGGGTCGAAGCGAGGCATAAAGCCATATCTTGTGTCGGCGTAATCACTCCTGCTTAATTTAGCTGCAAGCTTAGAATGTTTTATTGGTAAGCAACCACTCAATAGGAAGTTCAATATCGAGGAAAGAATACTTTTTCAAGTCAGTTCCTTCCATATCAAAGAGAGAAATAGAGGAACGTTAGGTTGGGGGGGGGGGGGTAGTTGCTTCAATGACGGATTATCTGCTATCGACAAACCTTCTGTTTGTTCGTGCTTCTGGTTACATGTACGTGCTGTGAGAGGTTAAATAAAAAGGAACAAGTTGATAATGGAAATCATTTTAACAGTTATCATGTATATCACGCAGCTAATCTTCTGTTATCCCGTTATTCTAAGTTAAATATTCCTTAATTCAGAGTAGCAACCTATATAGCTAACGTTCAAAGTTAAGGCTTTAAAAATTGTTGGCTTGTTTGGTTGTTTTGTATTACTTTACTTCGTCTTTGAATATCTTTTCCTCTCAAGAATACTTTTTTTTGAACTTCACTTCTTTTTCTGCCACTTTCTATTGAGGAGGTAGTAACTACTCCTTAATATAGTTTTGTAACGATAATGGGCAAATCAGATAAGACGTGAGTAAACAAAACAGTTTTTCTTGGATTAGCTTCTGTGAAACAGTAAGCATCGTCTGATTTTCAACAATTATAAAAACATCAAGTTGCAAAGACTTTCCTCCTCTCCAAGTAACCCTGCATGACTATTCCAAACAGACAAATAAGCTCTACTAGCTTTGTGTATTGTTATGATAATGTTAATATTTATACCCTATTTTGAAAATAATTCCTGTGTTAACCACGCTCAAGTGTTCGTTTACGTCAGTCCAATGAGAAAAACAACAACACAAAAACGAAACACGAAAAAAAAAAACATGAAAAACTAGTCCTTACGTCGGACATCTTTATTATGCTTTGTTAAATAGGTATTCGAGCTAAATATGGACAAATTGTATTATTCTTCAACTGATAGATTTTAAACTGCTTATTTATTTATTTAGCCTTTGAAACAAAATTATAGCTATACGGCTATGAATAGTCCGCGTATGAAAGAAACCTTTGACACAAATATAACCATGCATTTGTCCGCTAATGAGACTATATTACTGCGTAATTGCAGCCCGTAAAGATGTAAATAGTGCTTTATAATTACTAAAATCTTAGATCAGTTTCCTGTGCACAAATATTTACTTGACATACCAACTACCTGCTTTCTTTTTTCTACATAGTGTCATTAACATTTTTCTCGTGAATTTTGGCTTAAATAATTTTCCAAGCGTCGATAAAAAGATTTATCATAATTAGTATCAATAATACAATAATATAAATTTAATGATAACAAAGATAATAATAATAATAAGAAGAAGAAGAAGAGGAAGAATTAACCTTGTTTCAAATTCTTAGCTGAAGTATAGATTTTGTTTTGCTTACCAAAAGAGTAAATGAAAAACTACGAGTCAAGCTATTGATTATAAAGTCATTACTTTTGTGTCGAAGTGTTATATCACAAATATACAACACAGACAACTCTGGTTTTAACTTAACTATGAAAAACTCACCAATATATAGCCTCCACAAAGATTTTATTGAGAAAGGGTCTGTTCCTTTTTCGCTTGAGCCATGGTAACCGCTTGTTCATAAACAAATGACGTCATGTAGCCTCAGTAAATCCAATAAATGCTATGCAATTCAAACAATAGATACGGTTTTTTACTATGACATTCAACTACCTGTAGTTCTTCAGTATTTACTTTAGTGTTTTAGCGTTGAAAGCATTTGCTCTTGTTTTCAGTCTGGTAAATTTCAATTAGCTCTGCTCGTAACTTGGAATCTGAAGCTAATCTGTTAGATTCGAGATGGCCTCTCAAACATTTTCAGTTTGTCATTCTCAGCATTCCTTTTAAAATTAAGGAGTACAATCTAAATTGTTTTGATTTAAGCCCTTCCATTAAAAGATACACAACAAAAATTTAAAATTCAACAAAAAGAACGAAGTTTTGATGGACTATCTCCAAACTTTACAAAACAGAGTCGCCAAAATTATTTTAAATAGCCCTATTAGAGGTTAAGCAACTTTAGCACTTAATAACTTTTTAGATCTTTTAACCATTGTATTGCAAACGCAAGCTAATTCCATTGTTTATTTACCTTATATAAATGTCTAAAATATGAAATTACTTATAACATACCAACTAAGATAGCTATAACTCACTGTAGCTAGAAATTGGAGAGAGCAACTGTTTTTTTATCATTGTCTCCAGAAAGTTAACAAACTAGACTTTGAGCTTCAAATCTAATGTACCACTTTTAAATCAAAACTTAGGGGTATTATATAGTTTTGTCTCAGTTTTTTGTTGTTTTAAAGTTATTACATATTTTTATATAGTTACAGATACTTTGTAAATGTTAGTATTGTATATTACTCACTTATTATTCATTCTTTTTATGCTATTTATTTGTGTTTTTTGTGGAGCCTTACTGAAATTCGCTTTGCGAGTTAGACTCCCTTATAAAACATTATTTTTACTGTTCTTCTTGTTCTTGTTCTTCCTCTTCTTCTTATTTATATTATTATTATTATTTTTATTGTTATTATTATTATAAGTGAGAGAGCTTTTAATTTTTTTTCAACTCGTGAACATTGCTTCTCTTGTACTTATCATAAAGAGTTTATTTTTCTTGCTATCATAGGAAATGGTATTACTCCCATTCATGCAATACTTGTTATGTCATTCATGAAAAAGTGTGATTATCATAGGTTTTTAAGATATTTTCTAGTTGTTTTGACAAGGAAAAGTTTTAACAAAAAAACTTAGAATGAAAAGTACATAATATTCCCGCAAACTGTTTTTAGTTTTATTTTGAAGTAGCACCGTCATCTAAACAGATAAAAAATTCCTCAAGACTAAATAAAAAGCTGTATTGATGGACAGGTGGAGTGGCTTGACGTCAAGGTGGTATTGTGTAAGCATTTTTTAGAAAGTAAAGAAAGCAAAATATCGGAATAATATTGCACTCTACTTTTCCTTCTTCTATACTACTTCAAGAGTTGGTACTTCATGAGAAGTGTTTGTATGATTGTACATGATATTTGTATTGGACCGCTCGAATGAATTATTAATGAGATCTGGCTTTTTAAGCTTGGCACGAGGGGCAGTTTGTCAGTGTTGTGTCGGACGATTGTTGACACCATGAGGCTCACTCACACACTTACCCTCGTCTTTGCAGCGTTTTTGGTGTTTGACTTTTCTCTTGGTGAAGACGGAATTAGTGGTAGGTGTCTTAATTGCTTGTCTGAAACAAATAACTTACATAACGCTTTTTGATAGGTACAACTAATAGTGTTGCTTGCAGGTATTATACCAGTTGCCTCTTTTTGTAGCTGTTTTCGCTTCGCTCGAGAGCAGATATTCGTAAGATGTTTCATGGCTCTTAAAACGTTTGTTGTTAGCAATAGAGTTTAGAATTTTGATGTGGAGGGATAGTTCGGTTTGTCGTTCCGTTTGGTTTGTCGTTCCGTCAGGAGAGTTACTCAGTATAACATGAAGTACGTACAGTTGGACTTCGAGTTGGAGTCCGAGTTTGGAATCGATCCAAGTATTTCAGGATTGCCATTCCTGTTTCTTCATGTAGCACATTCGATGGAGTCAAAGTCAATCTCATTCCCAATATATATTTTTCACACCATACTCAAACTAACACATCGCCACAAACCTATATTTTGAATTTCGTGGAACGAGACTCCTAAGTGGATCAAATCAACCCCAGTATCAATAGTTTGTAAAACGATGTTTAGTTAATAAACATACCCTCATGATGTAGCATTTTCTTGGAGTTTTTGTAATGTAACTTATAGTCATACACTAACAGATACAATAATTATCTTTTAGGCCCGAACTATCTGCCGTCTTACAAAGCAGAAGAAAGTCTCCGCGAGAACAATCAAGCCTGGAGTTCGGACGACTCCGAAGAAAATCTGTCGAAGGAATCTGAAGAAACTTTCGAAGACGCTGTTTCTGATCAGCAACAAGATGAAGAAACAGAAGAACGAAAGGAAGAAGAACAACTTGACTCGGAGTTAATCAATGAGGATGAATTCCAAAATGAACCACTAGAGAGCGGTGAGTGGCTGCAGTGTTTTACATTTAAAGAGAATTCGACAACAGATTAAAAAAGCAAAATTAGAAGCAGCAAGACAAATCAATGTTTATAGAGGATTTTACATGGCCGTGCAGGGATGCGAAATATATTTTCTGTTTTTATCATAGATACTGATGAAATTTCTACATAAAGCACAATTTTTAAGAAAAAAAGCCCGGCCGCGCGTCTGAGCGGGAAGTTCTCTTGAAATGGCTAATCATGTCTGTAACCATAGCGACTCCAATATCTTCGCACGTAAAAGATAAAAAAACAGTATTTTCACTGAAAAATGTTTTTAGCAAAAGGTAACCACCTGGTATTTTGACAGTATATCTATATAACAAAATGTCTTGCCTAAGGGTCTACTATAAAAGTATTTAGAAAAAATCAAAGTTTTAACTTTGTTGGCTGTTTTATTGTTTGATGTTTTAGCAACCTTTTTTGATCAAAGATACGTCCGATCAATGTACAAAATTGATCTTGTCGATTGAGAGTTTTTGTTATTTTTCCAACACTTGACCTATATCTTTTTGAAAACATTTCTTGTTGTGTAAAAGCGATAATAAAAGTTGGATAAATCTATAATAAATGATACTAAGAACCTTCATTTTAAGTTAATAACGTTTGTTCTTATCTGCAGCAAACGATCCTACATACACCAAAGTGAAACCCTACGTTCCTCGACCATACTATCCTCTTCCAACAAGAAGTAAGTAGTTATCTACCTATCACTGGAACCAATCATAGTTTCATCTTCAAATAGTAAGGTGTCTTACAATTATGTAGAAAACCCTTTCTTTTTAAGAGACTTTCACAACGACACACAAATGCCGTGACCAATTCAGGGACAAAAAAAGCAATTAATTTAGAAGCGAAATAACCAAGTGCAATAGTAGTATTTGGCCAAGGTGTAAAGTTATATGTAGTGTGAAATTTTATGTTATTTTAAGTGCCATTGACAGAGAACGACACCGGGTTTTGACAAGTGTTACAAGTAGGTTCTTTGAAGTCCCCCGATAGGAGCTTGAGAGACTCGGCAAACGGTTTAACGTCCTTATCCGAGAAGACGCAAAGGTCTAATCTTTGAAAATGTTAGAGCAAATGCTTCACCTTCTCCTCAGTTATTTTAGCTCCAGCACCGGGGAATCGAACCCAGGCCCCCCGCACGAAAGACTGGTTCCTTACAAACTAGGCTAACCAGGCGGCGGTGTTAAAAATCAGTATGTTCTGTACGTTGCTTGAAATATACGGATTGTGTGATGAAGATTCGACCATTCAGAGAGAAAAACTATAAATGACTTGACTTTTACCTGAATGTAAGACTTTGTCCATATAGTGATTAGTATAAAGAACTTTTCGGAAAGTTGCTATTAATTGTATTGTTCCGTACGGAAGAAATTTGTCGCCATCTCGGTTGAGTGATTTGCAGAGGGCTCCCGTATGAAAATATTAGGGAGTTTAAGATACGAAAACGCTAACGCCAACGACGGCAGAAAACAGTTGTGAATACAATAGCTGCACGTTGGAATGCACCGTGCTGGCCACCTGCACGTCGTCAATTTTTGCCACTTCAAAAACGACCTACAGAAAAATCTGTTAATCTTCTTTTACATTTAAGAAAACACATTCATCCTTTTCTGTTCACAAAGCGTAACTCGGACAAAAGAGAAAGCAAACTAGCCTTAAGTGATCGAAAAAGGCAAGCAAGAAGTGTGCTTTTGTAGGCCAACCTCGTCGATGGGGCCGTCCTTAAATCTTAAACTCCCTGATACCATGATTAACAGCGGTTTAAGTGACCACTCGCTAGTTTTTAAAAGAACCAGTACCTTTCGGTTGAGACTAGACTGTCATTAAACTATTTTGCGATTTCAGCCTCAGAATATGTTCTTAAATTGTTCTTGTATCCTGATATTTCCAAACAGTGGATAAATTGCTCGAAACAAAAAAAGCGCTAAGAAATACGTGTTTTTGTTTCTTATCGCATATGCAGCAAATATAGAATACTTCATGAAAAGTGCGCGCGTACGGTTTCAACTCACATTTCAATCTGTATACAAGGATTAAAGAAACTCTTAAAATTCCCTGATCAATATTTCAGCCTGGTGATTGTTTTTGTTTATGGGCCATCTCAGCATCAGTGTTCTTAGGAATTAAAGTATGTTCTTATAAAAAAAGGCGTATAGCTATGGGAAGTCTATTAAATCAATAGGTGATTACAATTGCTATCTGTTTGTTAATATTGGTAGTTTACGGCTACTGGGGTGCATGGGGAGCATGGAACCAGTGTAGCCATAAATGCGGCACTTATGGAAAACGCCTGCGAAAAAGAAAATGTCTGTTTAAACCATACACTGGTCTAGTAATCAAGGTTCCGTGCTCAGGAGGTGGCGGAATACATAAGGAGGCTTGCAACCTTAACAAGCCTTGTGTTTGTAAGTATCCAACATGTTCCTTGTTAAAAAATTTTTAAAAAAATTATTTGGTTGCCAATTAACCAGCTGTTATACACAAAATCCTCTTGACATTAGGAAAAGAGTTACTTTTGCCAAAACTAATGTTTACAGCTACTGCGAAAGTTCAAAGGTTTCTCCTGCTTTATAACAGTCTTGATGTTATGTCAATTGACAGCACTTCGACTTGTAAATTAATAATTTCTTCAATTATACATCCAAGTTTCAGGTTAGCATTTTATAATAGTGTGGCTAATAACTAAACAATGTTTGCGCAAAAGGACATATATATAAAAACAATTTGAGTTAAACGAGCCAGTTTGGAATTTCAGAAACACAAGCGCGCGTCGGGATAAAACGAATTATTATAAACAAACAACTGGATATTGAATTTTAAGCGATTTGATTGGTTCCCTACTCACTGTATAATATCTCATATACATGCTTTTGACCATATATGGAAAACAGCCGCGAAAATCAAAACCAGAGCCGTGTTTACAACTTTTCTCGCCCGAAAAAAATCAAAACAGTGGCGGAAAACTCGAGATTTGTCGAGGTTTCAAAGTTTTAATTTCTTTAAACAGTTAATTTTGATACAGTGCAGTTTTCGCCTGTAGATGTGCTCGTCAATCTGTCGAGTGAAATGTTATGTGTTAAATTGTTGCTTCAAATATGTTCAGCCGATAGAATTGAAGAGCGAATATTTTAATCGATTTAGCTGAAATCTATATAGAATCAATAAGAATAAACAACAGAACCAAAATAATTTGTGATAAACAAAGTTTTAGTTTGAAATTTCTTCAAACAATGTTGACTGATGTAAACAGCTTTCGCCATGCAGAAGAACTTGGCAGTCTGTCGAGTTGTTATATTGATGCTTCAAAGACAAATATATTGTTTTTTTTCTTACCTTTCAAATTTTTGCACCATATTTAATTGCTGCCTTCGTTTTTTCTGGAACTGTTTTGTCAATTAGAAGCTTCAAATCGTCTGCAGAAACGACTGAAAATCAATAAGATCCTACAACGAGAGGCCGTCTTTACGACAACAGCTGCGGATGTCAGATTTGTTCAGTTGCGTGCTTTCCTGACACCTAAAGTTCCTCATCCACAAACCAGTGCAGTTGTTCCAGAAGATGAAAATCTCCGACAGTTTAACAAGACTCGTAAGCAGGCCAGTGGTTGTGCAACAACAAAGTCAGCTATCTCTTCAATCCAACTTCACAGCACATGGCGGTCGAGCGAGTGGCCATTTCCCCGCCGCAAACAACTTCTACGGCTGCACCGTAAATATTTATCACCATTATAGTCACAGTGGCAAATAGCTTAATTTTGAAGTTTCGTTGTGGACAGTGAACAATTCGGTCGTACGTTTGAAGCTTTTTAAAACTTTTCACGTTCATGTTTAGCCGCTCGTCATCTTCAGCTTTCATTGACAAGTTTTGTGCATGCGCGATGCGAGTTCATTCATGCATAAATCACTGTATGTTTCAAAGTACGGAATTGTATGGTTCTTTTTATTAAAAGACCGATTAGTTGTTGCCATGTTGGAAAATAAAAGTTTCAGCAGAATGTTTGATTCATATATTCAGTTGTTTGTTTACAATAAAATAATTATTCCACTCACGCTTGTTGGATATGAGGTGAAAAAGCCAACTCGGCGCTTCGCGCCTCGTCGGCTATCTATCACTTCATATCCAACGCACGTTCGTGGAATAATTGTTATCTATCCCTAAGATACAGTGATGAAATTATAACAGAACAATTATATTAATTCTGTAAGTAGTGAGACTAAGATAAAACAATCATTTTCAATACGTCTTATTAATTAGCATAGGCTAGATACGCGCGATTTAAGAAGAGGAGATTTGAACGATTTACAGAATTTCTCAAAGTCGGTACAGTTCCAAGAGTCCGGAGGAAAGTCCTTGAAAAGAGTAACAGCAGAGTGTTGAAAAGTTTCTTAAAGTAAGAGAAGCAACTTATTTTGAGCTATGTTAGTTCGGAGATTCCTGGGATGCTTTTTGTTGAAGTTGCACGTTTTAAGCTTAAGAATGTATTTAACTTATTTGCGTATAAGATCATGGTGACAATGTTTCCTTGTGCCAAACTTCAATTTACATATCCTTTGAGATGACATTTTTTACTAAACGTGGATCAAATTTCTGTTTACTATACTCCTCGTTAATTTTATGTTCTTAGGTTAATCCAACAAAGGTAATTGTTTCCGAGAACCAAGCCTCAGAGACAATTACATTAACTGCGACTGTTCCTGTATGTTGTGGAGCTTCTAGTGAATGTGGCATTAGTGTGCAAATCAATCAAGTCGATGACGTCATTACAGACAAATGCGGGCTGCACTTCCATAGCAATGGTCTGAAGAAAGGTTAGAGCATTTTGCCACAAATTTTCAGTCAGCCTACAAACAAATAAATAGTACTGAGACTGCTCTTGTGAGAGTGAACCTTGACATTCTCGAGGCTTTGGACCGAACCGTAATATTACTATTCCTAGATCTATCAGCTGCCTTTGACACAGTTGACCACCAAATTCTGATCAATCGGTTAGCCAATCGTTTTGCATTGGTATTCACAGTTTAACCCTTTTTTGGTTTACTTCCTATCTTAGTAATAGATTTTAATTTGTTAACGTTAGGGGAAAAAGGTCAGCAAACCGCCCACTATCATGTGGGATACTGTAGGGTTCTGTTCTAGGTCCCATTTTATATTTACTTTGTACTTCACCACTGGGGGACATCGTAAGAGAACACAATATTTCACTTCTATGCCGACGATTCTCAATTGTACCTATCTTTTGATTCTCGTAGTGTTAGTGACCAACAGTCAGCAGTTGCTAAGGTTAAGTGATCGCCTTTAAAGATGCCTACAACAAAAAAAACAAAAAATACAAAAAAAAAACATAGTCCCGGCAGAGCCTTATTGGTTGCCTGTCGCTTATCCTGCCAATAACGGTTTTCGTATGCCAACGTTAATGTTCATTCCCTAACCCCAGTGATATCAATCGGACGTTCTCCAAAGTTGAATTCAATTTTTTCAGATTTTCAAGTCAAGGCTTTGAGAGATTTTGTGGATGATGGAAACCGTCAAGTACAATTGACGTTCCAGCGGATTCAACGCCAAAGCGAAACTTGTGATTTTTGGAATGGATATCAACCACAACCTGTGACGGTAAGAAGAAACTATACCTTGCATAAATTTTGACAACTGAACAAGCTTGTGAATTTCTCATTCAATACGAAGTGATTACCCTAGAACGCATGAAGAAAAGAAATGTTACACGAAGGCATGAGGAGATGGGGGGTCTAATTTCAAAAGTGTGCAACCAATTGCCTTGAAAATTGGTATGTGTAATAAGTGTCACGCGTACTTCCAATTAAGCGTACTCAAATGGCACTTAATTGACTTCCATGGCAACAATAGCACAGAAACACCATTACCAAGTCTAAAATAAGAGTTTTTCAATGATATTCATCTAATTGATATAAAATTGTTGTAAAAACTTTGCTCTTAAAATAAATATTTATTAGTGTTCAATTATCTGTCAACTAATTTATGCCACGTGATCTCTAATTGGTTTCCATGGTAATAACAGAAAAGAAATGTCAAAACTGCAAAACTGTCGATACCAAAACGTCGCAAACGGTTGAGAACAATGATATTTCGCTTGGCAAAGTAGTTGCACATGATCAACTAACTCATCCTGTAACCAAAAAATTTGATTATGTTGCCATAGCAACAACTTCCAAATATCCCAAATGGCGGCCATCAGCCGAAGTTTCGGATCTTTTAATTTGTTTCAAAAAGTTCTAAAACAACAATTAATAACTACTGAATTTGTAAGATAAGCAAAAAAATAATTAAGTTCCAGTCATTTTTTTTCAGGCAGAACTCCATTTTTGAAAGCAAACGACGTGTTTCATAATTTCCTGTGATGACGTCATCAACGATGACGTTATAAAATTAGATTCAAAAGTTGTTTTATTAATCAAAGAACAATTGTGCGGAAGTTTTTGGCAATCGGTA
>JAOBRD020560399.1:0-16369 GCA_027575215.2 Hydrozoanthus sils | reverse complement strand
TAGTAGTAGTAGTAGTAGTAGTAGTAGTAGTAGTAGTAGTAGTAGTAGTAGTAGTAGTAGTGGTAGTAGTAGTAGTATATTACTATTACGATGTTATTATTCTTATTATTATATATGATTCAGTACTTAGTATTATTGTTATTGTTATTTCAACTGTTATCATAACTGCTGTTTTCATCATTGTCACTGCATTCGAAACTGTCACTACCATCGAAATAATACTGTTTATTACATACTTAGTTCGATATTTACATAGTAGATTAGTGAAATATGGAGCGTATCAGCCACCCATATCAATAACACGTGGTGATATAAAAAACAGCAAATCAGAACGCACGATTTCCATATCATCACGTGTGATTGAGTTGAAACTTTTCCCGCCGTCGAAACAACATGTCAATCTACTTCGTTGATGATTGAGAGAAACATATAGAATCTCACTAAGTATGTGGTAAAAAGAAAATTACATGGCTGCTTAGAGATACGAATTTTATCTTCTCGTGTTGAATCTTACTTGTTCGCTGCGCTCACTCCAGGCTTTTTGTTTAGGTTTTTAATAACAGGGACTCTTTTGAAAATAGCAAGGACTGTTGTCCAACTCCAAGATGATGGGCAGGGGCAGGGGATTGTGTGGTAGAGATTTGCCCAGTGGCTGTCCTATACCTGGCGTTTCGAGGGACCTCGCAGAGAATTCATTTAAATTTCAAGTGGAAAAGGGTGTAACTTAAGCTAAGTCATTCAGTTTATTAGGTACTGAAATGAAAAACTGCTCTTGGATGAAGCATATCGGTTGAGCCAATCAAGTCTGATTCAATATCCATTGACCGAATCACTGTTCAGCAGTAACGACATATCACGATTTAAAAAGATTATGTAAAGATAAAGAAGCAGCGTAAATTTCTCTGAAGAAAGACTTTAGTCGAAATCAAGGGAAGTCAGGTTTGCTTTTTAAAAGGAAAACTGAAGTGATTTGGAAAAACGTTTTTTCTCACAACTATCACATTGTTTAACACTTTAAACATAGAAATACTAAGTTTTTTCTTTTTGAAAAGCCATATATTCGCAGCAAAATGACCATTTTTTTCGGCTTTTCGTTCAGTTGTACGACGGCTCAGAAATGCCTGTCAGCGGTTGTTTATGACGTCAGTGCGGTGGGGTTGCACGTTTAATTAATTTCCATGTAAACAAACTTTAAGCTTCTTCTGCAATTTTCTTAATTCTTTCTTTAAAACTTTCTTAATTCTTTTCTTTACTGCTGTCAGTGTCATTGACATAATCATTGTAGTTTCTTGAAGGAGTTCGATCGGCTATATTTTCTGTGAAGCATAAAGAAAAGTATAATCAGCTAAGAACTGATTGAACTAACAAGTTATAAACGGATTGTATTAATAACAGACAAAAAAATGTAAAAGTTTACAAATTTTTGAAAAACACTTACAGTTTGAAATGTCTTAACTTTGGACTCTATCAAATCGGTTCGCCATGTGCTTCCACGATGAGTTTTCCAATTTTGGGTCGTAGCCAGAATATATTCTTATTACAGGTTCTTCGCCCGCCGAGTGATAATATAACTGCACTTTAAAAAATGTTCAGATGCACCATTATAAGTGTAGAGACCTTTTTATTCTCTCAACTGATTTTTTTGTGTCTTCGCGGGTTTATACCCTACGAAACAAACTTTGACGCGTCGACCTTTGCCGCACCGGCCGACGCCACTTGGCCGATCCTTATATGGAGTTGTTTACTTGGGGAAGCCATTAAAGCGCGCGTATAATTACTCGCTCCCGTTTATTTCGCTTTTTCAAATCTTTTGCGTTATTTTAAAAACTTATCAGCAAAGACTCGTATAATAAAAACCTTATTGAATAATTTTCAGATTTATATGGGGATTTATTTTAACGAGTCAGGACGTATTTTCATACATACATTTTTATTGAACCTCTCAGTATGGGCTTTTCAGTTACAATATGTAGTTATATATGATTAAAAAGTGAAAAAAAAGGTTAAACAAATACATGGAGATATGAAATTAAATTTACAAGCTAATTAATGGTAATTGATAGTAAGTTCACTTAGAACATAATGTTTTAATAATTTTCTTTTTAGATTGACGAATACTATTAGTGTCTCTAATGTCAGTATTTAAGTTATTCCAAAGCTTACAGCCTCGAAAGACAAAAGACCTCTGTCCAGTAGCTAGCCGGTGTTTCGGTGTCTCTAGATTATTAATAGAAACTGATCTAGTATTTCGACTGTGTATTGTTGAACGTGAGACAAATTTTCCTTTGAGGTAATCAGGAACTGGTTTATTAATAAATTAAAACCAAGATATGGCGTGTGGAATTTTGAATTTTTCCCGCTAAAATTTTCCCCTCCAAAAGACCAACATTGATGACGTAACTGGTCACGTGCGTCTCGCCTCAGTCCATTTAATATAGTGCCACGACGTAGGGTCTATTAGTTGCAGATGATTTAAAGTCGATTTTGGATGGACTGAGGTTAGACGCACGTGACCTGTTGCGTCACAAATTTAGCTTCTGGAGGGGACACTTTTAGCGGCAAAAAAATTCAAAATTCTTTGCACAGTATCTTGGCGTACTTTCATCGTTTGTTTTTCAAACTCGGCAAACCAATATTTTTTATAGTATACTTTTTGAAACTTGACAAACTGATCTAAGTCTCCGAGTATAAGGATGTCGACAAAGCATCCACGTGCACGAGACAATTTAACACTAAGGATATCAACACAATGGTTGATCGATGTGCTTGGCGGACGACAGACTTAACATATCATAAATGTCTTAAAACTTCAGTAGTTTAATCCACTGTAATTGGAATTTGTGCTCTGTTACGAATGATAGTTCATCCGAGAATGTTGCTTTGAGATTATTTTTTATGTAAATAGCTATTCCACCTCCAGCTTTCGTCGGTCCGCGATCTTGTCGATCTTGTCGAAATATTTTGTAACCTTCGATTTGTAGGTTTGAATCACTCACAGATTCGTCTGCCCAGGTTTCAGATATAGTAAACACATCAATATCGTTTACGAGTGGAACGTCTTTCACAAGATGGAAATTTTGTCTTAATTTTCAAATGAGCAACTTTTTAAATCCCCATATAAATCTGAAAATCGTTCAATAAGGTCTTATTATATTACCCGTACTTTTATCAGAGGTCGATAGAACTGATCAATCTACTAACAATTTTTATAACGAAACCCTGAGTACTCGGGTGTTCTCTAATACTATAGCTGAGACCCCCCCCCCCCAAGCCTTGCTCCGCAGGGGGGAGGGGGGTGGAGGGTTGTCGGTCTGTTGAGAGCAATATGGCGGAATATAATTCCGGAAATTTCTTTCACCTCAATTCGTATTTAAAAAGAGAGCAAAAGCAAAACGAACGTGATTTAACTTCTAGGAACCCGAGTCGATCGTTGTTAACAGTAGACTTTGCAAGATTAAGTTATGCAATCGTTTTTCTACCGTTGTTGTCCTTTGCATCGTGTGTTATTCTGTCAGTCCTGTTCAACTTCGACGAGGCGACAAGGACTCACTGTAAGGTAAGTTTAGCTTTGCCTATCTACATCAGCAACAATAATTGCGCTTATTTCCAAAAAAACTCAACACAGTTTTTTCCACCCGTTCGAATATTTTAGGATTTTAAATTGTAGTCGCTATGTTACAGCAGTAGGGAATTTGCAAGTACTCGTTGTATTGTGTGCATGACCTCCTACATGACCTCGCGTGAACATGGACTGTCAGTCAACTATATACAGTTGTATGTCTTTATAAACGTTTCCGAGAGAATAGCTAAACCGTTTTCACTTACAGGTAAATGTTTTAATACATCGGGTGTAAATTTCTAAAACCAGACGATAGAATGAAATCGAGATGTCTTACGAGTAAAGGAGAGCTACGTACCATAGTTTCTAATTCTACTCTAGCAGTAGCAACTGAGTTCGCAGGATTTTTTTGGTTAAAAACGCATTTATCTGAATTAGCTCTATTTTAATTATTAATTTGTTGACATTGTTGACTTGTCGAAACATATACTTTGTCTACCATATTAAAAGGCCATCATGAGGATCAAATTTATCTACAGGTTTACAATTGGTCGGGCCAGCTCTGTATTAAAACTAGATAAAGTGAAAAATTTAGAGTTGGTCACTCCACAGTTGAAGATGATCATTAGCTCTCACAACATTTATTTTTTAAAATTTGTATTTTATAGTTTTAAATTTTGATGTTTTGTGAGTGTATGTAAATAAATATGAATTAATCAACAGGGTTATTTTGTGAAGGTTTAATTATCTATTCTTGTACCATCTACAGTGATGTTATGTATCCTGTGGGTCTCTCCCTGTGTACCTTGCCTTGGAAGTGCAAAAGCGGTCCAATGCCCCTGTCCCGGGCCAATAATTTGCGACAAAAGTCAGCAAATCCTAAGCTATGCCCCTGTATGCCCCTCAGGTCAACCCCTCGGATGGTTGCTGATAAGTGCATTAATCTTTTGAAAAGTTTTAACAGAAGGAAAAGGCTAGCAGGGCTAATTTGAATGTATATAGACAAAATAATAAATTAAAATCACTGCATTTTATGGTGGATCGGTACAAAATTCAACAGGCAAAAACATTTTCATCATCAACAAAATGTTTCTATGTCAACAAAAAATCTTATTCAAATTCAATATCTCACAACTGTTTCAACTTGTCATTATGCCAAAATCAACACTGCATGTTGCCTCAACTTAAACAAATAAAAACAATTACAACTTCTACAAATTATTTCTATGTCAACAAAAAAATCTTATTCAAATTCAACATCTCACAATTACTTGAACCAAACTCAATGCCTCATGTATTGCCTTAACTTCTACACAAAATCACACTTCAACTTCAACAAAAACATATCTTTCTTAACAATTTGGGAACAAACGGTACTGTCCCTGCTGAGGCCTTCTCAACTTGTCTCAAATTCAAAATTAATTTATGAGGCATTGAGTTTGGAATTAACTTATGCTGAGGTTCAAGCAATTGTGAGATTTTGAACTTGAATACTCTTGTACAGATTTTTTGTTAACATAGAAATAATTTGTTGATGTTGCAATTGTTTTATTTGTTGAAGTTGAGGTTACATACTACATTTGTTTTGGCATTATAAAAAGGTTGAAACGGTTGTGAGATGTTGAACTTGAATAAGATTTTTTGTTACCATGAGAAAAAGTCGTTAAATGGCAGTTTAACGACCAAACCGTTATTATACGTTTTCCCATGCAGGGTCACATATTTTGTTGATGTTGAAATTTTTTTAATTTACTTGTTGCATTTTGTACCAATCTACCAACCTTACATTTTTTGCATAGGGTCCATGTATGTTTTGCAAATTTATATATTCGGGGTTTCTTAATACATATATTTTTAACTCAAAATCTTGTTGAGTTGATTCTTTTTGAAGTGTTCGATGTGTTGGTTTGGTACAATGGGAGAAAAACAAAACATGTACACTAACAAAAGGTTTAATCTCGCAGGTTGCAAACTACATTCCCTCAATCAGTGCTGCAACAGGCGAATTTACTCCTCAAAAATATATCTGGAGAATAGGAATTGCTTTACATGCTCTGCCACGAATGGCAAATGCATTCATCTACTTTAACTTCTATGCAGATTCAGTTAATAACAACAATAAAAAAAGCTGCAGCTTTAGAATACTCAACAAAGTAAATACTGGTCTGCATATTCTTGAAAACTGCGCACTTCTAGGCTTGACATATATTTCTTCGACAGAAAACCATGGTAAGTTATGAATTGGATCGCATGTATAATTTAATTTATGCAAGTTAATGTGGTTGTTGTGGTCCATAGACACAAAATCGTACAATGGCTAAGCTGTTAGCATACTTTACATATTATTATAATTTCAAAACAAAAAACCTTGACCTGACATCAAAAGTCAAGAATCAAAGATGCCAAATGCTGCTCTGATCTACTGACTGCTTCCTGCCTTCAATTTCTTCTAGCAACCCCACATATTGGCCTCTCAATATCCACCAACTAAGAAAACAAACAGGGACATTAATTATAATGTTTCCAGGATTTTAGGAAGGGTGGATTCTGAAATTATTTTCTGAGTTTATCTTTTTAGAACTAATTATTTTTGTGGAAGCTCTTTTTTGCTGAAACTTTTTGTGACCATGTGCAAGAAAAAAAAAGTCGCAAAATTGAACTCTGGCAAACATTAAGACATACATGGATTCGCATGACTTGTGTATTGCAAAATCGGCAGACCCCGTTAGTAAAAAAAAGAAAAAACAATGAAAAAAGTAGGATTCTGCACCTCCTTCCCCTAGCTTGCCCCTGGCCAAGGTTCTTTTACAGCCAAAATTGGGCCCTTACAAAGAAACAGCAGTCAAGATCAGATCAGCTGACCTTAGAGCAGTCTCTAAAATATGTTATCAGCAGGGTGGTGCATTAATTATCTAATGGTTGTTCCATTGAGGCAGAAGACATTACAAGGATTGCAAAAACGTCTTCAATATGTTTGGCCATCTTGATGTGAGGTTAATTATACCCTTGACATTTCCTTTCTAACTTACTTAAGTTTGTGGCTCAGAAACTTGGGCATTATTTGTATCAGGGGGACAACTAAATGCCTTCCATATGCACTGTTTATGGAGCTTAACCAGTAAAATATGCTGCTGTCATGATTGTGTAACTTCCTATTGGCTATAACACTGTTCATTTGAAGTGCTGTCTTACTTTCAGATGTGGAGATTTGAGGCCACCCTAATGTAAAGCCAGAAAATATATATGATTATGCAAAAGTTATGTTTTTATAAATATGCAATTCTAGATTATACTCCGAAACTTCAAAATTAAACAATGCAGTTCTTAAACTCTTACTCATTTTAAATTCTAGTTAAGAATGAAAAATTTTTTTAGAAAATGTAACAAACATAAAAGATAACTGTTGTTTAAATGAACTGGCAGTGTAAGCAACAGTATAGCTAAATATTGGTAGCAAAGTTGTTGGCTGCATTTTCTTCCAGTAAAGGTAAAAAAAGGTAAAGTGGTGTGTTTATATAGTGCCTTTTCCATATGAATAGGCAAAGACACTTTACTGTTGACCCCCAGTGGACTGGAAGCTTGTGTATAGGCGCCTCCGGCAGCCACTTCAAAGCAGTTCATGTAATGCTGGTACTCATTCTACCAACCCCAGAAGGATGGAAAGCTGAGTTATAATTAGGCCTAACTATTGGGAAAGAAGGTCACCCAATATTTAACCCTTGACCAGGCTGGGAATCAAACCAGCCACGGGGACCTCAGGATTGGGAGGCAGAGATCTTACCACTGCACCATTCCTCCGCTAAGTACATATAATACCATTGGCAAAGACGTATAAAAGTCTGGGTTTTTTTTAAAAAAAAAAGACACCTTACAGTCAATCTGCTTCATGAACAATCAGAAAAAGATTGACATTAAAAAATATAATTGTTTATTTTATATAGAACTTAAAGTTTTATATGACAGTGTCTTTCATGACATGCCTTGGAGTACAGAAAGTAAGTTTAAATACTGCTTAGTACACAGGTTGATTTCTTTTGTCATTTCTTTAGATTTTCATGAGAACTGTTTCATTGCCTTCATGGTTACATCAATGACCTACATGTTAACAAGTTGTATCTTGTTCAGATGGACAGCACAACACCCGATGACAGAGAAGGTACACATAGTAACTGCAGTCTATGTTGTCATTGTTAAAGATGATTTGATTGAATGTAAATTTACTGTGGAGAAACTGATTGATTGATTTTCAAAAACAAAAAATAATAGTTGCCACTGTGTCTGTCCACAGTATTCACCATAATTTAAGGCTTTTATCCATGTTCATTATTATTAGTTTTGACCTTAACTATGTACACCAAGTTTGTATAGAAAAGAAAAAAAGTTGAAAAAATAAATACAGTCCTTCAAGCTGGATTCAAACCAGCAATAATTATGTTAGTTCTAAAGACCTCTGTTGTACCTACTGAGCTATCAAAGGGCTATGAATACAAAAAATGATTGTACATAGTAAATTTCATTCTATAAATCAAATGCCCCATATATACATATACTAATTAAAAGCTTTTATTTGGTGGATAAGTGGCTTTATTAATTAATGATTAATTATCTCTTGCAGTGATTGCCTTGATATTCTAGATTTGCCACTACCCACAGCACTTCAATTATTTAAGAATAAGTGTTAATTATTTAATACCTTCAATTTGTTGCAGGAGAGTAGATCATTTAAGTGGAAGGTTGCACTTCTCTTGACAAACTACTCATCATTTGCTGTGGCAGTTTACTTTTTCTTCAGACACAACTGGTACTGTGAGCGAGGAGGTATCCTTTAGAACTCATGTGTTAAAAAAATGATGAAGTAGTGTACTGTAGTGTTTCATATATTCATGTGTGTATGATATGGAGATGGCCTGCAGTAAAATGGCACTGATCAGGTCTAATACAACTCTACAGTAATTCCCACAGAAATGTAAGCTTATTGTTTGTTGGATCTGGCTGGTGACGTACAAATTTGATCAATAAAATGGAAGCCTGACAGCAGCAATAGGTTGAAACCATGCTTTTACCGATTCAAGTGTGAACTCTTTTAATTCCCTCACTAGAAGATCAAGACATGAGAGACTAGACTGATGGCATTAAGTCCCTGTCAGCAGACTGTTTTAACTATGAAAGCAGGTCACACATTGGGCCTCTTTGTGGAATTTTCTTCCTGACTTCAATATTTACTATCTTTAGAATTTGATAGAACTTTGCTAATTGTTAAATAATTTTATCAACAAAACTTGCAAAATGATAAAAACAGAAGTGGATCCAGGAGTCTTTGGAACTAGAGGGAGTCATAAAAATCAAGGCAAGTCCCTATTTTCATTCATGTGGAGCATATTTCTAGGGGCTAAGGTCGTGTATAGCATGACCCACTGAGCGCCAAAGGCCAAGCTTGCTAGAGGGGTCCGGGGGCATGGTCCCCCCAAAATTTTGAAATTTCAAACTTTTAAGATCGCCGGAGTTGTGCTTATTTCTATCAGTCCAAGCAAAATTTTGTCAATTTTTCATTGTCATTTTCTGTTAGTTCTCCTGGTGGGACTAAAGTCCACCCAGCGCTAGGGCTCCCGGCCTCTGCCACTCTACACGTATTTCGCAAAGTCCAACATGTTACTCTTTCTTATGAGAAATAAGCTTAACTCACATCTGGATTAATTTAAAAAGTATACATTTAGGGTACATGGATTTTTCAAAATATCACGGTGCCGAGCCAAGAACAGCTTTATAAGCTGACCCAGTTTCTCATTCACGATTGAAAATCATTTTGATCAGCGTTTTCATTTCTTAGATCAATAAAAACATATCTAAGTTATCGCAGTCTTTTTAATAAGTGTCAGATTGTAATAATAAAAACTATATTTCTACCTTTTGCTGATATATGGCCCATCGTAAAGTTGGTTGTGCCACTAAAAGGAAGAGTTGTGGCCTGACCAGCCCCTCCCCTAAATCAACTCACGCAAAAGATTTAATGTCTTCAAACTCAAAAATATGGCATCATTTCTTAGTGCATTTAATATGCGTATTCAAAGCTTGCTGTACAAATAATAAAACACTAATTTAAAAAGACTTAATTGTCATAATGCACGAGGCAACTGAAAAAATCATAACATACAAACAAAAGGAATAAAAAAATATTCAGTAATCAAATTTTTAAGAAGATTTGTATCAGGATTGATAATTCATGTTTATGACTGTGAAGTGAAGGAAATAGTTAGGCACATATGTAAAACAGTGATCATTTAGTTTAATTTGTAGTTACTATAGTTACATACTGTTGGTAAGCAGGGTTTCTAAATTTTCAAGAAAAAGCCTTGTATGTACATTTTTTCCTTAACTTAACTATTTAAACTGTTGCTACCAGTGTACAGTCTGTTCGCGCTATGTGAGTATATAACAGTCCTCTCCAACATTTTGTTTCACTCCACGTTGATTTTAGACTGCAGAGGAAGGGAATGGACATTAACATTTAATAAGGAACATCTGCGCAAGAACTACTAAAGTTTTTTTTAACAATTCTATATACATACAAGCTTATTAACCCCAGTTCGAATCCAGCTGGAAGGACTTTTTTTTTTTTCAATTTTTTTCTTTTCTATATGAACTTGGTGTAGTTAAGGTCAAAATTAATAATAATAAACATTAATAAAAACCTTAAATTATGGTGAATACTGTGGACAGACACAGTGGCAACTATTATTTTTTTGGTTTTGAAAATCCATATTTTTCGTTGTATTTCAAGCTTTAAAACTTCAAATCCAAATTTTGTTGCATTCTCTTGATGTTTTGCATAACAACAAAGGGGTCTGTGTTTACACATGGTTGGGACTCATTTTACTCATCCTGAAAGGATGGAAAGTTTAGTGAACTTAAGGTCATTCCATTGAAATAGAACCTACACTGAGATTTTTGTCAAACTTTTGCCATTTGTCAATAATTATATGTAAACTGCAAAAATGCAATAAAAATGGGGTGTTTATTTTTGAGATATGATTGACACAAATATCCCCTCCGAACCATTTTTCTTTTTTCCCTGGGGGGAGGTGAGTCTGACCATGGATATCTAATAATAACCCGGGCCCTGTTATTGCGTTTTTGGCTCGCGTTATGAAGCTTGTGTAGTCTTAATAGGCAGCAATCGCATCTGGTATTCCAAATGTTGCTTGATTGATTCAACGATTGGCATTAAGTTTTTTCCTCATTAAATTATTATACACAACATGTGGTCGCAAACCTAAAAAGAAAAATACAAATAAGAACTCTATTTCATTCATATACAATTTTATTGTGGTAAAACAATACTGGTTCTGACCATGTTTCAGTTTTAAAACTGTTACAATGCTTACTTTTTCGAATTATGAAAATATTGCTCTTTTCAAAATTATGTTTAGGAGCGTGTCTCCCTGTCCTTTTTTCCCCGAGGTACCCCCCTCCCCCCCAAAAAAAATTAAAGACCTCAGGGGGAGGACTCCCATATGTCGTCGGACGGGATGCTCTTCGGGAGAATGAAAATAATTTCACCCAAAAGAGATACCAATCTGGGCGTGGTCAACCAGAATTTCAACCCCTAAAAGATACTAATCTGGGCGTGGTCAACCAGAACTTCAACCCCTAAAAGATACCAATCTGGACGTGGTCAACCAGTATTTCAACCCCTAAAAGATACCAATCTGGGCGTGGGCAACTAGAATTCAACCCCTAAAAGATACCAATCTGGGCGTGGTCAACCAGTATTTCAACCCCTAAAAGATACCAATCTGGGCGTGATCAACCAGAATTTCAACCCTTAAAAGATACCAATCTGGGCGTGATCAACCAAAATTTCAACCCCTAAAAGATACCAATCTGGGCGTGATCAACCAGAATTTCAACCCTTAAAAGATACCATTCTAAAACTATCCGTTTAAAATAAAAACAATTCATCAAGCCCGTTCCTCAGCGATCTTTTGAACGTGTCAGCCTTGACCGGCGAAAGCGTTTCATATTTTCGCAGCAAACACCCTAAAGGATATCGCTTTCTGGAAAAAAGGTTTTCGCACGCCTTATAAGATACTTCGAACCGGAATTTCAACCCTTAAAAGATAGGACGAGCACCCCCGTCCGACGAAATATGGGAGAGCCTTCTCATAATAACTTTAAAAGAGTTCTCCGACACCGGGTTTTTTAGAAACTGTTTACATCAGTAAAACCAAAAGATCTATAATTAACTACTTTATAATAAAATGTTTAAAAAAAACTTTAAAATGTACTCTAAAATGTAAACCGATCAATCTAAGATGCCTGAAGTAAATATTTTTTTAGTTTCGATTTAAAGGATTTTAAGGATGTTGCATTTTTTACGTTAGAGTCAAGATTGTTCCAATAATTTACAGCTCTAAACTAAATGAGTGCTGTCCTGCCGCGGACTTGAGTAATGGAATCTGTAAACTGTCTCTTTGACGGGCTTGCCGTTCGTGGATGTCCGATCTCGTACAAAACTTTTCGCTTAGGTATCTGGATGCCATGTTATTCAAGCATTTAAACATAAGGATGGCTTCTCTAAATTTTAGATGCTAACTTATTAAATATTATCTTATTAAATATTCAAAGTGACACCTGTAGCTACATCCAAGGTTATCCCGGTCTTGCATCAGTGGTTACGCCCCAAAACAACCCAGTTTTGCCGGAAATCAATCCTCTGATCATTGATAATTTGATTCCACAAGCTCCTGCCAAACCATCCCAGTTTCCTCGTGTCCAGCGTCGTCAGTGTAAGACAAATCTTATATACGTTAAGTGCGATTCGGAGGCTCCAGCCGCTCCAAGTCTGCAATCCACGGAACATCACCAGAAACCGAAAACCAAAATCGCTCATTTGAATATTCGATCGTTAAAAAACAGAGACAATCTACTTCAGTTAAAATTGCTGGTACAAGATAATGATTTCGATGTTTTCACCGTTTCCGAAACTTTGTTAGAGTCGACAGTGACAAATGCAGAAGTTGAAATTCCGGGGTATAAATTATCAAGACAAGACAGACCAAAGAAAGCTGGCGGTGGCCTGTGCGTATATACAAAGGCGTCGCTAAAAGTTAAGGTGCTGAAAGATCTGAGCTCGGTCTCTACCACCGTTTTTCACCAGCTGTGGCTACAGATCCAACATAAGCGAATGAAGTCCATTCCTCTGTGTGCTACTTACAAACCGCCTGATTGTCCGACAGCATGTTTTACCGACGACTTTAGCGATAACTACACGAAAGCTTTATTCTTTGGCAAAGATGTATTTATTCTAGGAGACCTCAACTGTAACTTACTGAAGAACTGTTCTAAGGGAAATGCGTTAAATGACATATGCGCGACCTTAAATCTTATTATTTATATATTTATCAACGGAATGTAGGACAATTGAGTGTAAACAAAGTAGTTATAGGTATTGTTAAATGAGGTTCGTGCAGAATGTATGTTTGTTAACAATATTTGCAATTGTAATTAGGACTAGGACATTTAAGCAAAGTTAGTTCTAGGAGTTACCATCGAAGGTATTTCGACTTTTCACAAAACTTTAATTTTGCTAATAAAGCTGTAAAAGAAAGATTGATAACGCTGGTGATTAAATGAGACGCCCCTCCCTGGAAAGACTGTTTCAATGTCTTTATAAGTTTATAAATAATTTGTATGCGGTTCACTGCAGAGTGATTAGAATACAACACCAACTAGACTTACGGAACACTCTTCATCTTTAATTGATGTTGTTCTAACCTCTAACACTGCTCAGGTGATTGACACTAAGGTAATGGAAACCCACATAAGCGACCACTTCTTAATCTACAGTATCCTAAACCTCAAGTCTCAAAAAGCTCTGCCCACTTTGTTAAAACCAGAACTTTAAAGAACTACAGCTCTGAGAGTACCCTATTAGATCTACAGGCACAACAGGCAGCATGGACAGAGAACTATCTGATGGAAGAAGCCAGTGAGAAGTTAGACCATTGTAACCAGGTATTTTTAAATATTCTGGATAAGCATGCTCCAAATCAAAATGATTAAACTCAAGCACCGCCAATGTGTATTTTTGGATGATGATATAAAAGATCTGATGACTGAAAGAAACCTCCTACTAAGGATAGCCCGTGAGACAAAGTCACCACGGGACTGGGAACTGTACCGAGAATCACGCAAAAATGTCAAGAACCGTCTGCGAGAAGCAGAAAAGAAATTCGTACAAATTGAGCTACTGCAATTTAAATCGAACAGCAGTCAATGGAAGGTAATTAGGAATTGCATCCCTCGGAAGGACTCGAATCAACCTGTATACTCTCGGGATTTGAAGACATTGGCAGACGGATTTAGTACGTTTTTTTATCTCCGTTGGCGCTAAGGCGGCAGCCGAATCTGTTTCCTTCGAATTCAGATTTCTATGTAAGTGTGACCTCTTCTTCAGATCAGCAGCCATATCCAGACTCAGAGCAGTTTCAATTTCGTGAAGTTTCGACTCAAGAAATCCGGAAAATAGTCAAGTCCTTTCCCTCACACAAAGCTCCTGGCTGCGACAAGGTTCCCGTGCAAATCATCAAGGACGTGCTGCTCTGCATTCTTCTCATACTGACAGACATTGTTAACCACTCTTTACTCTCGTCGGTTTTCCCACTGGCCTGGAAGATATCAGAAGTTTTTCCAATTCTCAAAGAAGGGGATCACGAGGTGGCAAATAATAACCGTCCTACCTCGTTGCTTCCTGCTGCATCTAAAGTATGCGAAAGAGTCGCTCTTAATCAATTAACACATTTCATGAAAGCCAAGAAACGCCTAACAGACCACCAGAGTGGTAACAAAGCAATGCACGCGACCGAAACGATGAACGTGATGATGACAGACCAAATGCTACAAGCAATGGACAACAATAAACTAACTATTGTCGTTCTGTTAGATTTTTCCAAATCATTCGACAGTATAGATACAAATAAGCTCTTATCAAAACTCAAATCTCTTGGTACCTCAAGTTTTGCATTAGATTGGTTCCGTAGTTACCTGCAAGATCGGCGACACTGGAATCGTACGTTGATGACTCGAAATTGTTTCTATCCTTTCAAGTTAAAGATTCTCTTGATGTGGCTACACAGGTAAATGATAATCTTAACAGAGTGGCTTTTTGGTGTAGCCAAAACAGTCTTCTTATCAACCCAACAAAGACGAAGGTCCTTTTGGTAAGCACACGGCAAATGTTACAGCACGTACCCTCCGATTTGAACCTTGCTCTACTTGGGAACTGGTCCCCGTCCCTTCGGCCAAAGACCTTGAATTATTTGTGGAATCCACCCTAAGTTTCGACGAACACATTACAAATACTGTGTCCTCTTGTATGGCAAGCTTAGTTCAAATTAACACAGTGAAGCATCTTTTCAATGCTAAGACGTTAGATTATTAATGCGCTAGTTTTTAGTAAACTGTTTTACTGTTCCGCAGTCTGGTCCGGCACTTCAAAGAAGAATGTTAAAAAATTACAACGTATGCAAAATTTTGGGGCACGATTAGTTACTAAAGCTAGCAAGTACGACCACATAACGCCACTATTACTCAAACTTCAGTGGTTACCGGTTAAATCAATCCTCTTTTTTAGAGACGGTGTTTCAGCTTTTAAATGTGTAAAGGGCTTGGCCCCGAGTTATCTCGCAGTCCATTTCAAAAAAAGATCTACCATACATGACAAGTATACAAGATGCATAGACTCGCTTCATCTTTACTGTAATTGACGTTTTCGCGCTCTTTGAGAGGGATGTTGTTCTTAATAATCTTCCATAGGGACCCCGAGTTGTGCTTGTGTGTTCCCGTCTAGCGGTGGTCAGGATGCTTTTGACGTACGTAGTTGTGTGGTTTCTTGTAGTTTTCCCAGTGGAGGGGTTCGCGCGTGTTTTCAAGAAGTGTCTGTGAAGGCTATCCCTTTCACGTATGAGTTTTTTAACTTGGGGTGTGGCAAATGGGTAGGGTCTAGCGCGGATTCTGATGGTCTTGAGGGGTGCATGAGAGTCTAATGTAGATAGCGTGAATTGAGGAGCGATAGCTATTCTGTCTACTGACTCGTCCCTTGCCTTGCTTACTGCTAATTGTCATGTTTTACCGTAACGAGAGTTTTTTCTTTTTTGTAAAAACTTGTTTTTTAAAAAAAAATTTGCCTACACTGTTAAAACCGACTGATGGTTATAAACGCGCAAAGCTATTCTTTGCTGTGGCTTCCATTTCTATCATTTGTGCGCATTTATAAATCAATCGTTAGTTTTTTAATCTCACAGAATAAACAGTTTCAAAACGCTTGCTAAATCTGTGTATTGTAATAACTCGCTAAATTTAAAGCCCTTGAACTCATTTTACTGGCATAAACGAAAAACTAATGCTCGCGAAATATCCCTGTTCCCATTTCGCGAAACTCAGTGCCTGCGAAAACAATTACAAGTAAGGTGTGCCGAAGGCTGTTAGTTAGTGTACACATAAATTATGCTTGTGTGTCTGCGCGCTAAAAATGTGAGTTTTTTTGTGGTCAGGTTTAAAAAGAGATTTTGACTTAACTAAGCAGCCATCAATTGCAGCAAATATTGGAGTTCTTCTTGAACTCGGAAAAAGATAGGGTAAATTGTACTACCGGTTGGTGTAGATAAGGGGTACTCATTATGGGTTGAGTGATTAAGGTTTAGATGAACGTAAAAGTGTCAAGGAGCAGTAGGAGGCGAAAACAATTACAAGTAAGGTGTGCCGAAGGCTGTTAGTTAGTGTACACATAAATTATGCTTGTGTGTCTGCGCG
>JAOBRD020560398.1:13953-33402 GCA_027575215.2 Hydrozoanthus sils | reverse complement strand
CTTAGCAGTATTAATAGATTTTAAAACTGAGCTTAACTCATTAGAGGTAAGATTGATTGTTCTTTCCGCTGCCTTTCTTCCAGCGATATGCTTTGTTTTTTGACTGGCCGTAGCCTAGCTGTTCTTTGGAATAAAAAAGGACGAGAATTCCTCGTACGGCTGAAACGCCTCCCACTGGCGTAGCCCTTATAGCCAAACCTTGCAGGCTTTGAGCTGCCTGATTGATTATCGGTCACCTTTCGACCAACGCAATTCACTTCGGTGAGGTCTTTAACCTGCTTCGGCAATTCATCTCCGAACAGCCAGGTCGAATAGACTCAGATCACAAATTTTTGTAGTCCTGGTGTAAATCAGGTTTGATAAGCTCTTTTCGGCTCATATTCAATTCATTGTTTGCATCTGCCAGCAACACAACGCTGTCTGACAGGAGTTGAACTAAATCATTCCCATTCGGAATGTCACTGAGACGAGCAAGTATTTTGTCAGTAGTACGGACAACTTCTGAATCAGTTAGTCCTTTGACTAACGATGTTTGCACTTTTTACATACGAATATCCATAGACCTCATGTTTGGGTTCAGGTTGTCCCAAACTAAGTGGTTTACTTTGACCTTTGTCAAAATTTCGACGTTACTTGGACGCGCCATTTTGTTTAGGCGTTCTTGTAGCCTTTCGTCTAGCAATCCTTTCGTCAACAAGTTTGTGAGAACAGAGGCAAAATCAAGGTCAACTGCGTTCCCAACCACTTCAACATTGAGGTCTAGCTTTAGGCTTTCTAAGGCATTAGCTTTGGACAACTCATTAGAGTATTTTGTGTTATTTTCGGAGCTTTTCTCCTTGATCAACGACTCCAAGGTCGTCTCGTTTTCCCGCCCTTTTGGCGGCGTGCTCGGAGGTTCTACGTCGCTATTCATCGTGTCGTACGGCTGCAAAAGATTACTTTAAATGCAGCAAGGGCTTTTTCAAACATAGAGCCCATGGACGAAAACCTCTGTTCAATGGCTTTCTGAAGCGTAGCGAGCTGCTCATTAGAGCTCGAACTCGCCGAAGGGGCATTATTGTTGTCTGAACTTCTATCGTTGTTTGGGCGTACAGGTCCTTCTTGTATCGTCACGTCGGGTTCCAAAGGTATATGTGCACTCCTTTGTGAAGATTTCGACATGATGGGAAGTATTTGAAATTCTTGAAATCATTTTGCTCTCTCGGTTTTCTTTCGACTACCGCGTTGTAAGAACGCAACGCAAAGATCCGCGCAGGCGCAATGCTATCTCATGTAATCCCTTATTGCGTGACAAGGTAGAACCCCTGTTTACATGGCATAAACTAACCCGGGTCCGACCCGACTTTGTTCACACTGAAAAATAACGTTAAGACGCGTTTAAACACAAACCTGGGACAAACCTACACACGCATGCCCAGATTCCCAAATACGCATGCAGCAAAGTCTAATGGGTTAACGCACTAGTACGCATGTGCAACATACAAACTTACCCGGGTTAGACCCAGGCTGATGGTTACTCTACCACTTTAACACTTTAACCTAGGACGAACCCATCTCGGGTTAGCAGTGCTTACACGACAAAATTAACGCGGGTGACGAACCCGTTTAGTTAGGGCATTTACCTTAAAAATGAAGGTCCGGAGTTCGAGTCCGCAGTGGACGTGTCCTCATTTAGTTTTTGTTTTTCCTTGAAACAGTTAAAGTTTTTTTTTCTCTTTTCTTTTCAAGAAAAAACGACCTCAATTTAGCAGAAATAAGAAATTTTAAAAGAGTATAAGTTTACGATATGAACAATTTCGTATATTTAAATATAAATGTACTAGTTGTTTGCGATTTTCGTATTTGCGTCCCATTTACTGAAAAATTGCAGTGGGTAAGTGAGATAGAAAATTCTCAACTTCAATATACTTCAAAATATTTAATTATACGGTAGTAATTGCCCGAGTCACGTTTTGGCGTAATCTCTTGTTGTATTTTATTTTCACCGATACATTAATGTAACCTCAGCTGGTGACACACAAGGTTTTTTTATGTCGACATCACAGAATCGAAACATTAACGCAACTAAATTGATATTTTAACAACTACAACTCGGCTATTGATTTTGACAAAATCGAGGAAAAGCAATCAAAAAAAGTAACCATATACCTGTATAAAAAATACTTGCTTGTTCTGCCACAGAAGTCCTTCTTCCACAAAATCCTATTTAATTGAGTTGATCACTTGTAACTTGAACTCGATTAGAACTAAACTCGGTGATTTGGGATTCCCATCTAGGCAAGTTCATTTAGTTGCTTTGCTAGTTTCCCATTTAGTATCTCATTTGTTTGCTTCGACATTTCCTTGAGTTTGCAAAATGAGCCGTTCATGTACGCTCATGACTATCTTTTGTTGTCGGTCAACCTCTAACACACTGTGCGTTTGTAAATGGTTTGACCGTAAGAATCAGATTGTTTCCCGACATTTTAAAATTTCTTCTTCTTTCCCTCGCCACGATCGAGCAAGAAAAGAAACTTATGAGTCCAGAGTCCCAAAAATGTGCTTAAGCTGACGCCGCAAGGAATAATTACTGAGATCAAAAAAAATTTGATGCACGGTCCTACCATTACTGCTTACCCATTAGGAATCTTTGCTACAAAGTCGATCATTTTTGGCGTTGAGTCTTGATCTGCAAATGCATCGAACGAGGCTCTCGTGAAGCTTCCTGAAAAATTATATAAAGCTAAGGTCATAGTGAGACAAAGAACCGCAAAGAAGGAAGAAATGACCTTAATTACAAGGTAGAAGGCCGTTCCAGGAGTTGTAATTATACACATATTAGTAATCTGATAGCAATTTGAAAATAAAAACACTGTTTTAATAGGCCTACTGCGGGTCCTTAAGCCGCCGACTTGAGGTATGCACGGCGCATAAACAGTGAATCTTTTTATTTCACAAATTAAGATATTTTAAAACGTTGTCCGATGATATACCACATTGTCGTAAAAGGAAAAATCCGCGGCATTTTTTGTAAAGATGTTAAACTTAACCAGGGCGAAACAGGCCGCTTATCATGTATTTTTTTTAAATCAAATTCGCCTCCATTTTGTTCCTTTGTTTTGAAATAACATTTTTTTCTTCTTTGTACAACTAGATTCGCAGTTCTTTTTATGGTATCTAAAGCAAATATGAAATAAAGGATTTTACATTGCCGCGCGGGGAAAAAAGTTTTATCTTCGATGACTGAAAGTATAGCTAACGAGTGAACGAAGCGAGCCTTTTTCTATTTCTGGCACGCACGCTTGTGAGTTTTGAAGAACATCCGTAGATTTTCAGCGAATTCTGAAAGACACAACTTTTTCTTACCATTTAAATTGGAAAGCCAAATTTTGTTGCCCCTTCATGTTTGTTGGAATGGCTTCTTGGCTCAAAACTAAATTTCCGCCTTGCAATTGATGAGAAATGCGACGCCATATTGACTACCTCTTCAAAATAATTCAATAATAGTCTTTGATATCGCGAGTTTTGGGGGCCAATCAGAGTGCGCGAAAACGGTTGCTTTGGTATATAGAAATAAATATATCTTCCACGTTGAATGAAGCTATTACCTCAGACATTTGAGGTGTAGCTGAAGAGTACTTTCAGAATGCTGGTGCTGTCTTAATGGAAATCGAAATACCATTTAGAACAAACTCGTGACAATTAAAAGCCACTAAAAACCTTTGAAGTTAAATTGAGGTTAAGAAACCAAGTAATTATGACTTTTTCAGTTTTTGTTTTCTTTTGTTATCCATTTCTCATCTTACCGTTTTTGTGAAGCACGACAAAATTAAATCCCCTTCCATGAAGCGAGTAATCGTATCCATTAACTAGTATAAACGCCCAGCCGCAGTTACTGCAACCAATCTTGTGAGGATCGTCACATCCCTCGGCGCGCAAATGAACACGAATTGTTCGTCCTATGATGAGAAAAGAAAGCAATTTAATTAAGATGATGATTGGTTAACACGAGATGATAAAGAGGTGGCATAAATTGCATAATGAAGTTAATCTAATATAGCCAAACGATAATGATTATTAATGTAAGTTAATAGACACTCAGATAAGAAAACTGACAAACACAACATATATTAAAGTAGTATAGATTTTTACTTTGTTACGAGGTCCTCTCAAGACTTGGAAATATTCAAAACTCAAAAGTCGCCACAAAAAGGCTTTCGCCAACAGATAGTAAAAAAATAACAAACTAAAAACTGCTGAAGACGGTTGGGTGTTTTTATAGCGCGAAAACTCACAAGGCACGGCATTGTCGCCATCTTGGATTTCGACAACGCCGCGCCCTTTGAGCTTTCCAATTCAAAAAAAAAAACCCAACCTTAAGACTACTTTCAAAGGGAGCGCAAAAACTTGTTAAAGCAACCGTTGAGAACTTACAAGTCTAAGCGGCGTCTTAAAAGCGTAGTTTTTACAAACTTATTGCCATAGTGGTTTATAACCTAAAATATTGTGTGGACCCTAACGCTTGTTATTCACTTCACCATTGTGCATGGAACCATACTGTTCTAGTTTGTTTGTTTTATTACTTAAAACCAAGCAGTGCTGCACGTTACACAACACAGCTAAATAATTGCTCCCAATCAGGGTTTAACGAAGTAATATAGTTGATTTTTGGTATTGGTTTTAACCTACGGCTACGCTGTGAGTGCAGCGTTACATGCAACATCGCGTGCAACAAAAAAATTCATTTGCTGATGACCAATAACTGTTTTGTTGATTTCAATTTCATTAACATATTCAGTTTATGTCTGTAATTATCTACGGTGTAGCCACCTTTGAAACTGTTGCACGAAACGTTGCGCGAAACCGAGGTTACTCCTAAAACATTACTAGCGATAATAATTTCACCGTGAGGCCGTAAGAAGGGCTTCATTGGCCACACGAAGGGCTTCAGTTACTTGCATCGTGTGGCTATGCACTAAGGGCCTCAAGTCACGTTCACCTTGTGGCTACACAAAGGGCTTCAGTCATGTGCACCGTGTGACTACACGAAGGGCCTCAGTTAAGACAAAGTTAGACAACGTTTCGTCGTCATCACGACAGCATCGTCAGTTAAACTACATTCGCTACTTCACTACACGCTAATATAATCATTGGAAAAAATCAACAAAAGATTAATGCCGGAAACGAAGTCAAACTCTATGACAAACAACAAAAATCAAGCCTGAATACAAAGAATGGCATGCAATAATTGATCATTAAACAAAAAGAAATGAAAAATGCTAATGTTCAGAGTTGCAAACTAAAACGAAACTAAAAAAAGACACTTTTGCTTCAATATAGTCGGACTGTTTGTTAAGGGACGTTGTCTAATCTTTTTTTCACTAAATCGTTTTTCAAAAGCAATGTTTACCAAACCTACCAGCAGTTTGGGCTGCAGTTATTCGAGAGAAATCTGTGGGAAAGGAAAAAATACAGATGACTAACGTTCTATACTCCTCATGGTTTTATAATAACTTTTAAAGATGGACATCAAGCTCTTTTTTTTACCCAGAACGTCTTCAATAGCGTTTTACTTTTGTTTCAAAAATTTTGCAGTAGTTTTAAAATCTACCTTGGAATGTTTAATTCATGATTTTAGTGATTGGTCATAATTTAACAAGGAGGATGGTTTTCCTTATTTTGTAAACGAATAAAAAATATTGAGCTAAAACTGATAAAGAAATGACTAAAACAGATAACAGCTAAGAAAATAAACAGCGTTTTAAACAAAAAAAAAACAAACTTACTATTAACACAAGAAAAGTTAGTGATGCTTCTAGCGCCGTTTTCAAGGTTACATGGTAAATGAAATGAAGCGGTACATGCGAAAGGCTTAGTTAAACAACAATTTAGTAGAGTAGGTTTTAGCACAAACTGTTCTTGTGTCGTATATTTCGAAACCATTTCTTATAAATTTCCTAACTTACTAACAAACATTAACAAGAGAAGGCGTGTGTTTGTGTTCCTCCGATCCATTATCTTCATTGAAGCGTCGGGTAAAAGTTAATCCGCACCAAAACTAACGACAATTAACACGTATTGTATACATGCAGCTAAATCACCTACCATTGCATATAAAGATACTACACCAAACGTAGAGAATAAAGGAAGGCGCCATTTGAAGTAGGTCTTGGCTTCCTACAAAAAATAGTTTAACATGCATAATACTTGATAGCACACTGTATGCATGTAAAATGTTCACCGAGGACATAGTCTAGTCAAAGCCCCTCAGGATTCACGCTCAGCCATTCTTTTTTTGAGTAGTTTTTGACGGCCTCTATTTTTATTGAAGACTGTTCAACCAACATTCAGTGTGATTACATTAAGTTGTGTAAGCGGGAATCATTTTATATTTAACAAAATAGTGGCAAAAAGGTTAAATGAACTGTTATAAAATGTTTTCGACCTAAAAGTCATCATTAGGGAATGTTAGCAGAGATCGCATACAGCATACTTAAATTGTAATTCAAATTGTTTACATTTTCATATTCGTTAATTTCATATTTGATTTAAACGAAATATTAAATATGACTAAGAGCAAAGATAAAATCATTTCTTGTTTACATATTGTAAGAAGCTTTTTCAGCCAATCAAGGCGCGTTTATGCTTGCTGGCTAATTTCATTCATAAATTATTAATAAGCTTAGTTACTGCAATTGTCCAGAATATTTACAAGCGTTGTCAATGCTGTCTTTCTGCTATTACAAATACCACTTCGTAGGTCATATAATCTACTTAGGACTGGCCCAAGCTCTCGGAACTTTTTCAAAATCGTATATGAAAGAATGACGACATTAAATAACTTTCGAAAGTGAAAAAGTATCCATGCCTATAAAAGTAGCAAAGTGACAAAATACAATTTTAAACACAAAACATAACCAAAATTTCCATAGAGATATTTAAGCCTAACAAATATTTTCTAGGTAGCTATCAATTTTTTTTCGGGTCTACATAATTACAATTACACCCGCAACATTTTGTTATCAATACGTTCTCAGAAGTATTTGATTTCAAGAGAAAAGAGGGGGAAAAATGAAAAAAAGTAAGAGATTCAGTTTGCGAGCTCGAGCCTCAGTTAAACCGTCCAGTTGTATTCTTGAGCAAGATGTTTTATACTGCACATTCCAGTGGATTAATTTCCAAAACTTAGTAATAGCTTCTCCTAGGAGCTAATCTGTGGATGGATCCTTTAATTTCGTGAAACAAATTATTACAATCAATCTAGTATCTGTTGCTCAGTTGATGTTTATGTAATGATCAGTCTTGTTATTTGAGAATTTGCTAGCACCTCTAAGTTACTAAAAAATCTACCTATTTTTGAAAAAAAAAAAATTTAACCATTGCCAAGTATTAAAAGTAATTTTTTTTTAAGTTAACTATATCAAAGAAAGTATTTTAAATCTCGACAATATCCATAGAATCTAAACGATGTCCAAACTTCTCGTTCAATAAAATACAAATATACATAAGACAAACATACAAAACAGGAAACATATTGCGAAAAAAAATTCGTCAAGCTATCATTATAAACTTGCAAACTTACCTGCAGCCAGCAAAAGAAGAACAAAAAAAAAAGAATTGATACAATATTCAAACGCTTGCACTGGGCAAACGCAAAGGCTTTCACTTTTCAAAAGCAATGTTCGTGTCTGTTGAGCCGTAATATTAAATCATGCAAGATCTGCGATGAATTATTCTAGCTGTTTGATACTAGCGTAACCAATAAGGGCTTGTATATCAAAATAGTATAGAAATTTTTTAATATTTGAAATCAAATTGTCAAAATTAAAATTATCAATTTATATATGAATGCATAGAGATAAAAAAGCGCGGCTTTAAAACTGCTATATGTTTAAAACTTTTCCTTTAAAGAGAAACATACAGATTCGACATACAAAATTCCTACACCTAATAAGTCTCTTCTTGCCTTTCAACAAAATCGAGCAAGCAAACAGATTACTGACAATCCCAGTTCACTTTTTTAAAATTGTTTTTAAATAGTTCTTAACGTTTTCGTGCGATCGCTGATGATGCAACTCACGAACGGGTTTCTATTTTTTTCATGTATATAGAGTAATTGGGGAACCACCCAATTGCTAGTCGTGTCCCAGCTTTGCACGAAAGTAAATGTTACAATTCTCAATAATGTTAGAATATTCTGTTTCCCCGAGTAACTACCTTACAACTGAAAATATCTAATAGTTTACAAGATCTTGTTGTGTTCAAATTATGGATTCTTTGGAAGCATACATATGTGTTTTGTCTCGGGAACTGTAAATAGCTTGCAGATATCATGAGTGAAAACATTCAATTCTGATTTATCTGGTTTCTATATAATTATAACTCAGTGCAAGTAGTGAGTAGTGAGAATTACTCAGAGGGCGACCGGGTCTTTTGGGCAAACTAGAAGCCGTTTGTAGCGCCCGCAAACTGGCAGATGTAATAAACCTGCAAATGCAGTAAGGCTTTAGTTACCCGCAAATGTAATAAACTCAGAAGTATAATAAGGCGCCACCCTTAAATGTAACCTGCAAAGGTAATAACCCGCACATGGAGTCCCGCATTCCGCCCGTCGGGAGACTGGCCCTCTTCCGTCAAGTATTTTGCGTTCCGTTCAGCACAAAAACTTGATACAACAAAAAGCTCGAAATGTTGCTGCAAATGCCGTAATTGAGATTTTCTCTTGTAAAATGTTATAATTTTGAAGTTTTGAAGTCGTTGACCGGACAGCTTTTTAACCTCCAGTAAAGTTGTGTTTTGACCCTGTTACTCGTGCCACTATTAGACAGAGATATATAAAAACTGTGCTGTTATATACAGTTTTTTCAATCTATATGTAATACTTCAATGACAAAGGACATTTCAATTTGGGAAGTAAATTTTTCTTGGTCTATAGACCCAAAAGTCGTTAATCGATACCTCCTCTTTGAATAGATTAAATTGAATTCGGATTGCTGTTGTTTTCTTGCTCTGTTGTTGCGTCATTATGGCATCGTAACATAACAAGGCCTTAATTATCATACGCTGTGTACTTTGGTTATAATATTACATTTGCTGATGGTGCCTTATTACATTCGCGGGTTTATTACATTTGCGGGTAAAACCGTATTACATTTGCGGGTAATTATTACATTGGCAAGCGCTAGACCATTTAGGAGTAAACTCGGGCTTACTATGGGTTCGATTATGCATTGAAACTAAGATATCATTAGGACTTTTAAAGTCCCTATATAAAGCTATTTTTTTTAAATTTCCAGATGAAAAGTTGAACCCTTTATGAATAGTAATTTTTGAAAATAGAACAGCGTCTCGTTTTCCCTGTAACATTGTTTAAGCTTGAAACTTGCATGCAATGCTAACGTAGCATGAGGCATGAGGCAGAGACAATTTTTTTTTCTCTCAAAACAATGAGTTCTGGCTACAACAGTCACATTGTTATAACTTTAATCAATGAATTATTCCCTTCAAATTGTTTGAAATAAAAGTTTTCTTTTCTTTTTTAATAGAAATGACATTTTTTGAATAAAATCCACGCAACTGACTACTGCTAGATCAGAGATTACAGCCCCAGTCAAGTATTACATTCCAATCTCTTTTTGATTGAAAAACATACTTAGACGTTTTTCTTGATTAAAGCAAACATAGCTAGGTTACCAAGACTTTCAACAATGACTCGTTATGTCAGTAAAACCTTCCGAAATTTCACAACAAATGTGCGTGAGCAGTTGACAACGGACAGTCTTTTGTGTTTTTAAGCATTTGCAGAGTTCAGACAACTGTAGAAATCTCTGCACTGAGAACAATTTTACCATTTTTGACTCTACTCCCTCTGATTTCCAACTCAAAATCAAAGAAGCTCTTCAAATCCAATGGGAACAGCGTTCTCTCAATAAGCAGGTTTTTCATGTAAATTTAAGTCTTTTCTTGTAATGGTTTTACTATTTTCCTTTGTTCCATTTATAGTTAATTAAGAGGAATTTCAAGAACTATTGTCACAATTGTACTTGCCTTAATTAATTACTGCAGCCAGGCTTTATAAACAGTATATGTAAATTTAGTCGCATGCAGTTACAACTGAAGATGTTCATTGAATGAACGAAACATGTTTTGTAAGCTAAAAAATGTTGTTCTATACTTTAAATGCTTATATTTTCATATGAAGTTTATCTGTATCTACTATACATATCGTTATATATATAATACAGCATTTAAATCATTTATTTGAAAGCAACGCCTTTAGGCAGTTCTTTGGAAGTAAAATATATATCATTAACAAAACTTAACACAAACTCATATTGATACCAATATTCATATTTTAACTTGAAAGAAAAAAAATATGTCAAATAACTTCTAAATAGATGATAATCTTAGTTCAGCAGTTTCTACATATACATTTTTACAGCATTCCACTAAGAACCTAGAACCAGAACCTAACTTAAAGCTTTATTCTTAATAAGTCCTTAGGGACGGACCAATTGATCTCTTTGGTGGTGGTGGGGTGGAAGAATTTGAAAAAAAATTGCAGAGCTACCTTACGCACGAAAAAAAAATGTTTAGAGAGGGAACGTGTGCCAATGGATAAAGAAAATGTTTTTTTTCTGAAGCTTGTCTGAAAAAAAAAAAATTCAAAGAAACCATTCCTCCACGATCGAACGTGTGGAAGGGGGGAACAATACGTCTTCGTACCGGAACAAAACACAAGAAGACAAAACATAGGAGGTAGGTGAAGTTTATTTCAAACTAGGTAGTAATTTGTACGTATTTAGAGATTCAAAAGAATTTCCCATACGTTGTCTTATATACAGTAGCCGTTACTTATGTATTAGCTAACACTAAGTACAACATGAAATCGATCGTATTATAAGGTTTGTAGATGCATAAAAAGTCGAATTTTTCGTTTGGGAAGCCTGTGATTACATTTGTTTTTATAGTTCGCAAAAAAAAAAATAAAAAATGAAACGTGTAAAGCTACAAAGTTAACAGTGTGTACCATGAATGGGGTAGTTAAATGAAAATATTCCAAAAGTCCGCTAAAATAAACGCCCTTTAGAATTCGCATCATTTCCTTCGGACTCATATGCTTGAAGAGCTGTTTAACTTTTTGAGATTAAAAATTGCTTATCAGGTAGAAAATAATTTGATTACTTTTACCTTATCACCACTTGTTGGTCCAAATGAAACATACACATGCGTGTTCTAACGCTGCTAGTCTAAGTATTCCAGTTGAGTTTTAATACAATATTTATTCTATCCTTTTTTTTTACATTCTTTCTCTCATATTGTACAATGAAAATTGCTTAAACTCCTTGACAAAGGGATTTGGCAGCTCTGGTAAATTGTTTGTGGCTCTGAGCCCATTGCAGGATAAAATAATTTTGAAGATAGCCAGCTAGAATCATTTTAATCCCTCTGCATATATAGTTTCAATATTAACTAGACTTGTACACTAGAGCTACAAAGACTTCAAAATCGAATAAATGTTGTTCGTGTAATCCTTATTTTTCTATTGCTCTGAGCAAAAATAATAGTTACTTACCATTTTTCGAAATTAATATTCAGGACAGCTATTTACATTGTTTAAATTGACGTTTCAAATTTTTATCATGTAAATAGCCAATAACGACTAATTTCTAAATTATATTCTTCGAAATTTGCTGACTTTCGTTACTTTTCTACTTACTTCTTAGGTAGGTTTTCCACTAACAATTTTCTTCATGGTTAAATCATTCAAATTTACTCTGAACAACAACTGAAGCTGTGTGAATTAATTTAACCTTTGAAGCGTTCAAAATAACAGAATACCTATAGATAAGCATTCCTGTCATTTAAATATTCGTTCCCTGCCAGGAGCCGAAAGAGATGACACTATAAAAACTGATTAACTCTCTTACGTGAAAACATAAGTTCTTATTTAGTTGTATTGGATTGTACTTTTGTTTTTTGCGATGATCAATCGAAAATGGCAGATACTGGCTATACACCAAACACAATTCAATTTACAAATTCATGAAATCTTTATGTGTGTCAAAAATTATACGAAGTTAGAAAAATGGTCTTGGCATGAGGTTACTTAAACATTACAAGCATTTCCTTTAACAAAATAATATTAAAATTGCAAACGATCATGAAAGCATCTTTTCGTACTTTTATGAAACCCAGTTAAAATACTTAAAAGTGATCAGGTTGTGCTAATTAGTTTTTAACCTTAGTAGAATTAATTACACACAAAATATAATTGTCTCGTTTTAGCAATGTCTATATAGAGTCAGAAACTTTCAATTTGACAGTACACAAAAATGCAATATTAGCTAAAATGTAAACAAAATATATCCGAAAGATTTCTGTATATAGCTACAAAAGAGGCATTCTTTTAGAGTAACTTGTATAATAAACGCATACATACTCCAAAGTGTAACTTCGCCTAGGGAAGGCCCTATGGACCTGTCAGCCGGTCAGTAGCCCGGATAAACGAGGACGGGTTGAGCTTGGGGCCACCAACCCACGTAAAGCCACGCCGTTACGAAAAACGACTACTCACAAAATGCAGCACAACTCTCACCACTGTGATAGATAAGTAACCTTAAGACAATCAGCATGACACATCATGGCTAAACCCAAAAGGAAGCAAGGATGTGAACTATCTTATTCTCGCCAAAGAAACAACCACCATTGGTTTGTGGAAGAACAGAACCATGTATGAAGTCGGTGGAAAACCTCAAATTACCCGAGAATTGAACGGAGAGGGTCTACTCCACAGCGCAAGAAGCTCAACCATTACTTTCTTATTTAAAAACAAAAAAGTGAAAATACAATCCAATTTGAACCTCAGCAACCGATTCGAGGTCTTAGAACAAGATGATAATGAGGACCTACATTAGGTATGGGAGACCATATATAAAAACTGAATTTACTCACGCCTGTGAGGAAGTAATTTGAAAGCAAGAACACACACACAAAGAATGGACAACACCTGCGACCTTGGAGAAAATTGAAAAGTGGGGGAGAAAGAAAGAATTTCTAAACATCAGCCTCACACAAACAACAAAGGTAGCTGCACTCAACTCGATGCAAACACTACAAAGAACTTAGAAAAACTTGTTAGAAACTTGCTCTAGAAAATTCCTTGAAACACTAAAGTCTAAAATAAATCCAATAAATAGAACAAAGAACTTAAGAAAACGGCTTAGAACCTCGCTCTAGGAAAGTCCTGGGAACATTAAACTGAGTAACTCGGTATAAACAGTACAAAGAACCTAGAAAAACTGCTTAGAAACTTGCTCTAGGAAATACTCCTGGGAGTAGTAAAGTAACTCGGTATAAACTAACCTGATTCTCAGTACGTAACCAATAAAGTAATCAACAAAAATCTTCTCGAATCTCATGCAGTAATTAGCTATAAAATTATAGGCCATTGTGACAGTAATCGACTATTAAACCACATTCAGACCCTCCAGATTCTCTTCGCTAAGTGAAAGTCCGAGAAAAGCCTTGCCAACACCAGGGGAATCTGTGTGTCAATCCTTTATTCTCAACTGCGAGAGCAAACTAATTTTATTGATTTAATTCGAACAGCCGCTGATCTGTGACCCCACTTTTCTATCCGTTTGGATAGCGGAACTGGCTCAATTAAGGGCAGCGGCTTTGCCTCAAGGTACGTAAGAGACGCGGAATTTTTTTTCAATTTCTTTTCAGTTTTTATTTTTCAGTTTTTTTTTTTTTGCCGCTAAATTTCTAAACTTATGGCAAAAGCAGCATTATCTGTTATCTGAGAAGTCATTCAAAATAGCATTATATTTGACTTGCTACAAGCTTGGGTTGCCTGTGGTCAAGCGTGTTGTTGAGGTCCGAATGACTATAAGAATGTGTTTCGACAGTCCGGCACTACTGTGGTATCTCCATACACGTAGCCTTTTAAACTGTTGGGGTCAGTCACGATTAAGTTAAAACAATAAACGGCAATGTTCTTTATGATTTAAGATTTCTCTTGCCCCAGTTTTATTAAACTTTTGAGTTTCCTGTTTTAAATATGAACGTGTTCACTAGAAATAAGATAACTGTCAAGGGTGTTAGATAATTAAAATGGTTCTTTCCGCTAGTCGATTAGATTTAAAAACCATTAAAATTGATTAAGGGATGGCTCTTTATCTAGTCTTCGAACGGCTATTTCCTCACAAAATATTATCATAGCAGAAAAACTTCGAACGAGGGTAAAGATAAACTTGTATTCTTATGTTCTACTTCGATGCTTGACAATTAAATTTTTATTTTGTTGAAACTTAATGCTTGAATACTATATAGCTAGCTGATTAAAACCGACCTTTGCTCATACCCCTGAGCTCAAAAATTGTTTAGATGGCAATTGTACGGTTGCGAAGACACGTGCTTTCAACATCGACTGTCCTTTGGAATTGCGTTTATCATAAGAATAATTCCAAAGACTGACAGGGGGCCAACTATGGAGTTTCACACAGTTTGAGCAACCCGATGATATTCAATAACCGTTGTTATTCTGCTGTTTTCAGTACTTAAAATATACTGTCTGTGTCTGTTATTATTAGCAAGTGTGTTTAAATCTTTCCCACATACTTTTTTTCCATTTTAGATATTTTTTTGTATGCTGTCAAAATTTAAAAAGTCTGACTATATAAATATTGCTAAGGCAAGACTGTTTTTATATTTGCATGCGCAAATTTCTATTGTGCATTATTTGATGGCCAAAAACTGCATAGCAAAACCAAAATAGAAGAATTGAAAAGATACATTCAAAAGCTTGCTATTTTTATTTTTTTAAAACGGTCGGAAAGCTTATTAAAGTAAATTCATGTATTTTTCGAGACCACTACTAATTTCATGTTATTCCTGACCTACATAAAAATTCCTTGAATTTGCAAATTAAATTGTTTCGGTACATGGCAAGTGTCTGCCGTCTTCGATACATTATCAAAATTAACCAAAATTACAATTTCGTAAGACCAGATGTCATTTGCACCTTACAAGATACGAAACAAGATTAACCTATTTTGTAGTGTCATCTCTCTTGGCTCCTAGCTAGGAACAGAATTTTCGTATAAGATCTTGGAATGCTCATCTAAATATTCTGTTACTCTGGACGTTTGAAACGTCGAATTTAAACAGTTTAAATTGTTGTTCCGAATAACTTATGATGAAAGCACGCGAAAAAGTATAATTGGAAAAATTTTTAAGTACGTAGAAAAAGAATGGAAGTGAAAAAAAAAATAGAAAACAGTATCCAATGGTTATTTACATAACTCAGTTAAAAACGTCAAGTATAGCTGTCCTGAATAATTTTAAAAAAAGGTAAGTAATTGTTATTTTTGCTCAAAGCATTAGATAATTTCGGTTTGCACACCAGGTGAGTGAGCGACATTTATTTGTTAACTAATTCCTTCTAGTGTACGAGCTTAGTGAAAATTGAAATGTTAAATGTTTAGAGGAATTAAAATAATTCCGGGCTAACTTAGTATTTTTTTCAATCCTGGATTGGGCTCAGCGCTACCAACAATTTACCAGAGCTGCCAAATCCGTTTAAGCAGTTTTTATTATATATTGGACAAAGAGTGTAACGCAAAGGATAAAATATATATTATACTAAAACCCAACCATGCTATCTTAGAAGCTATACAGCGCGTGCACTTGCATGCATGAATGTTTCATTTGGACCGACCAGTTAAGAACGTATACGTAAAGGTAATCAAGTTATTTTCTATCTGATAAGCGATCTTAAATGTTCAAAAATTAGATAAAATTTTTTTTTCTGTCTTTTCGAATTATGAGTACGTAGGAAATTATTTCTAAAGGGCGTTTATTCTAGCGGACAATCGAGATTTTTTCATCTTATTACGTGATCCACAATTTGTTAAACATTGATTATACTTTGTAACTTTACACGTTTCATTTTTTAATTCTTCGGTGAACCACAAAAAAGCAGTGTATCGGAAGGAAATAAACTTTTGTACAATTTTGTTTTTGGCAAATTCTTGCTAGTTGTCCGATGCTTTTTTTTCCGTTTATCCTATGTCACGAAACCTTTACTTTTCAGGAACCGCTCTTTGTGAGAAATATTTTGGAATTAAATGACACCAAACAATGAAATCCAAACTGAAATAAACGCAGGCAAAGTTTTTCAGTTGTATTTGGGAATAGAAATTTTCATTTCTTTACTGGGAAACAGTTCTATTTGCCTTCACTCTTAGCTAGTGTCTTTTTTCATACTACCAGATAATATTTAATTATTGATGGCGTTACCTAGAATGCAAATGAAAATCACGTAGCTATTTGGAAATCGCCCACAAACGGTGCAGAAGTTTATATCCGACATTAAGGTTTTCGGATCATAAATGATGGAGAGCTTTTTGTTCAGTACTAAACAGTCTTCATAAAATTACTAAGAAAACAAGTGAGCCGCGGGAAGTTAAATAATTTAAACAGGTTGCTCTTATCACTTATACAAAGCGAGAAATAACTGATGCAATACTTCTAGCTAAAAGTTACTTTTAAAAAAACACTTACCTTGTTCATACATAGATAAAAGCAATTTCCATTGGCCAAGTTAAAGTCCTTGCAAAGAAAATGTTTTCTGCTTTGTGAGGAAACCTGAGTGTGACTTGACTAACGAGATATTAGCAAAATATGTGTAAGACCTAACTAAAAAATCGAGAGAAATGTTGCTCCGACGAAGGGCTAGTGTTCAAAATATCAACTCCCGAAAATTTTGAGATAACGAAGATGCTTAGCCGTCATTATGAATTTTTTTAGTTCATCTTAGGTTGCTTGTAGGCGGTTTGTGTTTTATTTATTAATTGTTTTTTTGCACGCGCGAGCGGGAAACTCACAGGACACGGCGTTGCGGCGCCATCTTGGATCTCGTGTTCGAGCGGCAGTGCTAACTATTGAACGTGCTCACTGATGCCATAGACCGACAGACTTTTGAAAACTAGTTCTCAGAATATTTCATGTTTTCAATGACACACAATATAAAATTAGTTAAATTCTACAAATATACAAGCGTTTTTATTGTGTCAAGGCACAAGCGAGATAATAGCAAACTATACTCTACACCGGTCTGAGGAGCAACTTAAACACGAATTAGATGTGTAATTCAATCTTTGTGCATCACAATCCATTGCAATAACAACTACCGACAAAATTTATTAATTTCTATTTTTTTATTCAATATTTTCTTTTTACTCTCGTGACGTTAATGTTATTGAACTTTGAATTGAACAAGCATAAGGGCGTAACCAGCTAATAGCTGTTTTAATTTTATATTTCTGTCGTATTTAATTTAAACACCATGTTTGCTCTGTTTTGTACATGTGTAAATATCTTGTTGATAATGTCAAGTCGATATCGAAATGTTGAAATAAATAGTTTTAACTTCAAGGATAATTTTGCCACAGATGGATACTAAACAATTATCCCCCGAAGTGCTGGTTACTAGTGGTGGAAATTATCTATCGCTAGGTACCGACACTGAAGGGGATAATTGCTTTAGTATATACCAAATCAGTCGAATAAATTTAGGCGAGAGTTGGCGAATGTCAAATTTGAAAGAAATTGGTATATTCAAAAATTTCTCGGGCACGAAAGTAAGAAAAACGCACGCTCACGATATCTTTTTTTCTTTTTCTTGAAAAGTTGGGTTAAAACAATTATCATCTTACCTGTGAACACAGACATCCCTAATTTTATTGCCTTTTGAAAATGGCTGAATCGATTGTTTCGTGAATTTTCTCTTCCGAGACTGTCACGAAAGGAGTCGCATTTTAATCGCTTTTTCAAACAGTAAATAGCCTTGGGTATTTATTGTTTCAGGGTCCAATCAGGTTGCGCGAAAAAAGCTGTTCACTGGTTTGGTGTTTACTAACAACTGTTATTCTTAATACGCTAGTTATTACCAGCTGGCCGTTTACTACTTTATACTCTTTAAAAAAAACGGTGCTTAACAGTTTATTTCATAGCGAAAAGAATCGAGACTATTCGACAAAGTACTGATGAAGACACTTCTTCTATTTTTCCTATTGTGGATTCCTTACATGTGCAATGGTAGGTCCATTGGTAATGGTTAGTTAGACTATGTTATCACTTAGGGTCGAAGGCTAGCTCTTGCTTTTCCTTAATTTCTGTGTGTTATGTGACATTTTTGTTTATTTTTCTTACCATCATGTGTTATTTAAACAAATGTTTAAGAAAAGAACGAAACGAACTGTAGATCATAGTTGCAGAGTATGCTTCACTCAGCACTGAGCTCAAGTTTTTACCTTCTATGTTAACCCTAAAATGATCAACCCCTTTTTAGTTTTCAAATCTAGCCATTCATAATCATAGCGCACCTTTAAATATTGTTATTTAATGTTCTCATTCCACCAAATAATAATGAAACCTTTCTCCCAGGTTGAGGTATAATTAATCCTTAAATTTAGTCCAACAGAGACCAGGATATTGACGCAACAGTTTGGGGGATGAAGCAGAATATTGGAATAATTTTGGCCTCGGAATATTAATATTCGCATATTTTTGGCCTCGGAATACGAATATTTGACTATTTTGACCTCGGAATTTGAATTAAGGCCGGCCAGACAAGGGAATATGAATATTTGCTTCTGGAAAATGAATATTTGGAAAATATTCCTAAATGAATATATTTAGATCTGGTTTGAAATATTCCGCTTCACCCCCCGACAACAGTGCACGTGCTCATTCTTTTGGTAATAAATGTCAATGTTTGTTGTCAAAGTATATGAATTGATTACAAAGTCTGCTTTTATGCTACTTTTATTTGGACGTCGAGAGTTCTTCGAGATAAAACAAGCAAATGTGTCACTCAACAAGAATAGCAACAATAGTGTTCAACAAAACTTTAACAAAATGACGCGTCTGGCAGAGAAAACGCACCACTTGAATATTCGATCTCCAGACAAACATAAAACTAAAAGGCTCAAATTTCTCTAATCCATAAGTCACAGTATTTATATCCAGCGAAGAAGAAGATGGTGGTTTTCTAAAGCAAAATTAGTAATGTGCCTCAGTCAATACATGTCTCAAAATTAAATCACAAAAAACTTAACTGTTCTTACCGACTGTTGTTTTCTAAACAACAAAGCGCTCTGATTCATGATCAGCAATGACACGACCGCCATTTTATCATAAAATTTCATCTCGTGGCATAACTAATTATGCGACAAAATCTCCCGTGGGGAGCCGGGATGTCACAGAATGAAATAAAAATGAGCACTTTTTTGTCACCAGTTACGAGAGATCGCCGTTTCCTAGTTTAGTACACTGAATGGTATTACCTTTTGATTACAGGTACAGCTCTAAACGTTTAGCGTCTTGATAAAAAGTGATATTTAAAAAGTTGGGTTTGAGATCTCTCCCAGCCCACCTTCCAGGGGTTCACCTTTAGAAGGA
>JAOBRD020560290.1:0-16371 GCA_027575215.2 Hydrozoanthus sils | reverse complement strand
TGTCCACAATTTTCTGGATCTCAATTGCAGTTTTAAATCTGAACGTGTTGTGTTTTATGGCGCTAAAAAAATCAGCATTGCATGAATTTTAGTCTCGGCTATATTTAGCAGGATTTGGTGATTTTTAGCAATCAAAATTTCAGCACTGGGGAATTTTAGTCTGTCCAACTGATATTCAGCAGGATTTGGTGTTTTTTAGCGATGAAAATTCAGTACTGCTGAATTTTGGTCTCGGCTATATTCAGCAGCAAGGATTTGGTGATTTTTGCGATGAAAAATTCGGCACTGCTGAATTTAAATTGGCCAACTTCAGCAGGATTTTGTGTTTTTTTTAGAAAAAAACATTGAAAAGGCCCTTTTGTCATCATTGTCTGATGTTTGGTTTTTAGTAAGAAAGATTTACTTGTAGAAATTTTTCTCTGAGCTTTTTCAGTTTCTCAGCAAAATGCATAAGAAATAAGGTGGTCGTCTAAAAGTTCAGAAATTAAAGTAATTTGTATGTCATTGGAGGGTTGCTATAAGCATGTACTACTTTACTACCACATTGGTTGTGATATTCTAACCTAAAGATTTGCAACAGCATTTTATGTAATAAATGTTTGGAGAAAAGCAAATGCACTCTCACGTATTATGAACCATGTTTGATCAATTAACCATTGCAAATGACTAAGTCACATATACTTGTGAGACTAAAGTATGGAAATACTGTGTTTGAGGCGACGCAATATAGTTTTGGTATTTTTAAGGAAAGAAAATTCCCCTAAGATATAGATATTCATGTTGCTAACACGGAAGATACTTTTTTCACAGAATCCCAAAAGTGGAAAATAATGAAAAAGAGTGTTGAAAGGATACCCATTTCCAACTATTAGTTACACTTTCATAAATAATAAATTAGCAGTTATCACGGTCTCCATGAATTTCCAAGAGCTAGCTTTCCGTTTTCATTACTGGAATCGTTGAAACGGAAAAAAGCGAGTCCACAATCAGATGAGTTGAAGCTGATTTGAAGCGAACTTATAAATCGAAACTGACGGAAACTATCTGTAAAGGGCTTCAGCTAAATATCGTATAAAGCTTTCTGAACTGAGAAAGAGACCACAATCATCTAGTGTTGAACGGGTGGTGTAAACGCTAAGAAGACTAGGTGAGTACAGTGTAGATGCAGTGTATAGATTCTTTTCACATTCGTGTACAGTATGGTTCTAAAAGTTCGTGGTTGATGAAGCTGTACAAATAAGTGTAAATATGTTTAGGTGATGTAAGTAAGTGAACAACATATTGAATTTTGTTTTTAGTTACTTGCTCATAACGAAACCAGTGCCAGAAGTTAACTTAATTTGACTGCTGTAATCATTTTCTTTGAATTGCTGTAAGTCAGTGCAACCATGTAATTATACTTACTCCGTGTCCACCACGAATGTCCTCCAACGCAATGAGGCCAAGACTTGCCAGCTTATTAGTTTCTTTTGTATGTATTTTCTTGTTCTTCTTTTGTCTTCTTTTCGCTGCTAGTTCCAATTATGTCTAGTTATATCTATAGTTGTTTTTAGAACGTCTGTTCTACTCAGAAAATGTATATCTAAGTTCAGCAACGAGATAATAAAGAAAAAAACTGAAATTGAATTTGAAGAGGCGGTTTGCAAAAATGCAAACTGATCGATCGATGAACAGTTAAAAAGTTTCACTTAAACTCAAACATCACAAGCAAAACAAACCAAAAAGGCAACACAGTGAGCCGTAAGCGTTGTTACGGGTTTGTCGAAACATAAAAAGTCTTATTTTCATTTACAATGAAACACAAAAAGTATTGTTGTACCTAAGCGCTAGCATTTTGCAAAGTGTTCAAACCTGTCGTCCATTCAGCAATTTTGCGAGTGCAGCTATGACCTTTCTGTAGCACTTTGGTGATAGCAAGCCCCAATCAACTTAAGTTTAAACTCCTATAAATGAACTTAGGCCTCCATTACAACAGCTGCAAGTTCCATTGGTCAATACGGCCACAACATAGCTGCGTTCAACCGCATGTTTTCTTCTTGCCAAATTGAAAATTTCATCATCTACGCTTACGAACCATAAATATTGGGCGCCGTAAGGGAAATTAATGCGAACTCCCCAATTGTATGACGTGTTCCAAATATTCCTGCTTAACTTTTTATTTCTCGTGGTAGACTTTTGTTTGCCATGAGATTCAACACGCTTTTGGGAATATTCTCATTCAAATAGACGCCCCTCCAACATGTTTTTTAAAAAAAAAACATGTTCTCACTCAAATAAACGCCTCTCCAACAAAAGTTTGTTAGTCCAACATAACATAGCAAAGTAGTTAGGAGGATGGACTTAGAATATGCTGATCCGGGTTCGATTCTTAGTGGGTGCAAATTGAATTTTCTATTTGCCTTTTTCACTTTTTTTTCTTGGAAGCAAATGAACTTCTTTGCTTTATATTGAATTATTTCTTCCAGTTCGCTTTTTGCCTTTTGTAGTTTATCTAAAGTTTCTTTGTTGGAAACATCTACGCTCTCCAATTCTTTTTCTAGAACGCTAATTCGTTATTCTAGTATAATTTGTTTTGTTTTTTGGTTCTTTATCTTTCTTGCACTGTACTTAATATAAGATTCCCTTATGTTCATCTTTACTGTTTCCCAAAGCAGGGTGTCGTCTACATTTTGATCTTTCTTATATTGGTCTGTGGTCTCCTTTAAAACCTTCTTGACTTCATTCACAAAATATATTTCTGACAGAAAGACGTTTTGAGTTTCCACAGGCCGAATCCTCTGGTATTTACTTGAGTTTTTAACGAGAGTGAAATTATGAAGTGATCTGGTTTATAACCCGGACATTAGAGTAAAGACAGTTACTAATCAAAAGAAATCTAAGCGACATTGAATAGTCCGGTTTCCGTCTTCTCCACGTAAAGCGTACTGTGTCAGGATTTAAGTCTCGCCAAATATCTTCTAGATTTAAATCTTGAATAACTTTTTTGAGTTCTTGCAAGGCATTGTTGTCTCTAAAATATTTTTAAAGTCCCCGGCTAGGATAATATTTTCTCCGCTAAAACCCAGCAGGTTTTCGCCGAATTGTTTGAAAAGTTCTGGGTCATCGGTACGCCAACTCAGTTTGAGATTAAACTCCAAAAGCGAAACACTTCTGGCTTTGACACTACAAAAATCTAAAGACTTCATTGAAGATAGGCCGCTGGGTTTTTATGCATTTGTGACTACTGTCAATAAAAGCTTACTGCAAGATATAAAGAGCAGAACACCGTGCATTATTCCTATGCTAGTACTCATCTCATTATCTGCACTGTAAACACTCAGTTGCAAGCCTAGTAGCCTGGCCGTTTTAGCTCCTCAGAAACTTAGCTCCTCAGAAACTTAGCTTCTCGGAAATTTAGCTTCTAGGAAACATCTTCTCGCTTTTTGTACTTTTTCATGTCCAAAAATACATAGCTAATTTGTGTTGCTTAATTTATCAAGGGCCATACGTCTTCAATTCCTTAAAGGGAAATATTCAAACTGCAACTTCTCTGTCTTCCTTTCCGAAGAAACTTTCTTACCGACAATTAACTTGAATATAACTTTGTACTACCAAATGTATTATTTATTATTATATAATGCATTATTCGTCAATGTAAATCTACAGTGTTTCTCTCTCCCTTATCTTGTTCAAGTGTATGTGCGAAACTGTGTGTGTGTGTTTTATTAACTAGATTTCAGTTTAGTGAGCTTTAGATAATCAAACTATACCACCATGAAAACTTTTCTGTTTCAACCTTAGGCTTAGATGAGGAGACCCAAATCATTGTAGTTCCAGTTGTCCTCCTCGTTACATATATTTTGTTTTTGATCTTATGTGACACCATGCAGTGAAAAAATAAAATGAAACTGAAACTGAGTTTTTAAGATTTATCATACCTTGAGGGCAAAGGTGTAAGGGGTGTACATAGTACAAAACTAGTTGTGCCTCATTTACATCTTTGACGATGTTTTAGTATAGATAGAGCAACAACAAATCTTGCAGTCTACTCCTTCTGTATACGTGAGGCCATTGCTTAGAGCTTGTTGTAAGTTTAATTGACAGGAATGAAACATCGTTTACCACAAACTGTCTTGAAAATGAACAGATACTTTTTACAGCTGCGCGATTTCCCTTTTGTTGCAGGATTGTATAGTGTTGCAGACATGTGAGGCAGTGAAATATCCGGTAATTATTCAACTACAAGTTCAATTGCAAGCACTTTACCTATACGTTATTACAAACAGTTTTTGATTTGGCAGGAGCTGTTTCAGGTTGTTTTTTGCTTTGAATATTCATTCACCGAACCTGAAGCGAATACTTGTTTTAGAAAAAATACCAATTGCCAAAGATATATACAAAAAAGTTATTTGTTGTTGTCATTTGCACAGTCACACGTAACGACATCTAGCTTGCTTACATCCAGTTGCTAGGCAGCTGGTTAAATTGCTACGTGATCACACAAGGACTCTTGGGTTGAGACTCTTGCTCGGCCAAAAATGGACGGGGGTCCCAAAACTGTCTTATTTGCACGTTTAAAATCTCAAAAACATAACAGGAACTGCGAGAAACTGTTTTATTTTCAAAAATTTGTTTTACTTGTACCTAAAAGGTTAGTTCGTAGACTTAATGAAAACAGAAAAAGTTCTGCCATCGGGACTGATTAATTTTGTTTTCTCAGATCTTGCATCAGTTCTGTCTTCGATTACTCCAAAGTTATTAATTATGGAAGTTTTGGAATTAGAACCAGCACCTGAAAGTCATAGACGCACATACAAGTAAGTAAAGGCATAACTCATAATTAGCGTGTTAATTGGGTTAAAATGTTTTGATTTTGCTTTTTAATGTTGCGACTGTATTACGCTTTCTTGATTATTTCCGAAAACAGGCAATAAGAGCGCGAAAATGGCGGGAAACGTGCAGATTGCTTAGTGTAAACAGTTTAGAAGGAATGCTATTTTTGCAGCTACTTCTTTGAGTGCAGTACTTGTAATACTCGGCTTCCGTGCGTTTTTGTTGGCGTAATATTAATACTTGTTTGACGAAATTCAAACAAATAGTGATTTTTCTTTCTTTTTATTTTATAAATTTATTTTTTACTTTGTGATGTATTTTTACCTTGTCGCTAAGCTTATCTTTTTTTATTTTACATTACTTTACGTGTTGTTCTAGATACCGTTTTAATCCTAAAAGCTACACAAATGAGGGAGAATAATTGTTACTGGGCTACCTATTTTAAGCCCAGTTATAGTCTGCATTTGTCTTCGAACAGACTAATTTTCGATCCCATAGTTCCTTGCGGTGTAAGCCCAAGCATATGTTTTTTTGGACTCTGGACTCACCAAAGGTTCATTTCTTGCTCCCTGGCGCGGCTGCCAAGCAAATCAACTCTGAGACCTCGTTTTTATTTATATTGCATGCACTTAAGGTTGAAAAATATATGAAAGAGAACTTTTTTTGTTTTATAAGATTTTGTTTAGCGGGCAAAGAAAAAAAACAATCAGTACCTAGCGAGGTCAGAATCGTTCTCGGGACAACAAAAAGCTTGCTTTGAGAAAGTTTTATGTGTCTCACTAGATGACAATAACGCGGCATCTGATCAATCAATGGGATAATATTACAATCACATTGATGTATCCAAAAATTAAGTACAAACAAGGCCTACTTGACAAACAGGTAGTCCAGTGAACGCCTTTACGGCGTCTAGTTTCATATATATATATCAACATTTTTTTAAACGATCATTTTTACTTACTTAAAAGGATTACAGATGCAAAGAACAAGGACGAATCTCCAATGGAGAGTAATTTGGCGGCAGGCTTCTTGTTTTGTGCATATTTACCAAGTTTGATACTTCAGAACCTATTTGAAAAACTGGGAAGATGGCTTTGCCGATATACGGTCCGATTGAGTATCCTCGTGCTTATCATAACCTGCATCACTTTCCTCGGGTTTCTGCGTAGGCATAGCGTAGAATTGACTGGTGAGCTTCTCATGACCAACAACATTGCCTCAAGAGATTATGTCTCAGCTAAAAGTCTTTTTCCGACCTACAAATTTCGAAAACAAGAGGTGATCTTTACAGTTTTACCAGCAAGAATGAACATTTTGACTCCAAATTGTCTAAACGAAATTCTTTCAGTGCACCAAAGTATCCAACAGATCCCAGGTTATCATGGCCTGTGCGCAAAGGTACCGAGAAACAACAAGAAATGTTTTGTAGAAAACCCAGTGGACTTCATCAATCTTATTAAAAGAAAAGACTTCGAAAGAAGTCTGAAGATCGCATTTGACAGCTACCCACTCCTATTCGGCGGTGTTGCTGTCCGAGGTTTCAACCTCACTGCCACAGGATTAAGAATAGCTTACTATCTAAAGTCTCCTTCCAGCGACTCATCAGAAAACCGAGTTCTAGCGTGGGAACATGAGTTCTTAGAGGAAACTGCGAGATTAAAACAGTCTTTGTTATGCATCACCATGAAGTCTTTGTCTGCCGGAAGCGCTGCAGACGATTTGAAGGAGCTTCTGAAACCAAACTATGTTGCAGCAACACTAAGTGCCCTTGCTATGATTCTTATCGGTATTCTTGTTGCTAAAATGTTGCTCTCTTTATCGGAGTTTCTTTGCTATTTGACTTGGGTTGCGTTTTTAATCACGAGTTGCGTCGCCGCCTGTTCAATTGCATTCGGTTTTGGGATGCCTTTTATTTCGATATTCTTGGTCTTTTTGTTTGTATTTTCTGGCAAACTTGTTGGAGATTCCTATATATTTTTTCAAGGTTTGATCAGCAAACACTCTTCGCACTCCTATTGCATCAGTAACTGTCTGACAAGCACTGGTCTTACAGTTTACACAACAGTTGTTACAGATGCAGCAGCTTGCAGCTTCGTTATCTTGTTCTCAACAACTCCTGTGGTAGTTTATTACTGCAGTGTAGCACTGATTGTGATTCTACTGTGCTATTGCACGTTTCTCTTTGGATTTGTTCCCTTTGTTGCATGGGTATTATCTCGGAAGACAGATATGGACGTTGCTGCACGGATTGGCTGCAGGAGTCAAGCAGAACCGACTGCTCGGCGCAGAGCCAGGAAACTTGCAAAGTCTTGGATTTGCCTTCTTACCACAAAGTCAGTTACAGTCATAGCAACTCTTCTGATATTTGGAACTTTGGCATTTGGAATTTTCTACGTAGTCAAATTTGGTATAAAAACAAACTTAGAAACCTTTAATAATTCTAACTATCTAGTTTTCATGAAACACAAGCACAAAGTTTTTGGGCACAAGTCGGACGTTAGTGTCATAGTCAAAGGCGAGATGGATTATGGGAAGAAAACAGTTCAGGAGGAAATAATGAAAGTGCAAGAGACCATACGTAAAGCTGCCTATACTGCTCAATCTCCGCCAAGCCTGATTGAGTCGCTAAATGAATTTGCAGAAACCCATAACCAAAATTGCAGCGGCGATCATTTTTATTCCTGCATCGAGACGTTTCTAAAAGATCCAGGGCATCACCATTTTAATGAGGATATCAAATTCAAACGACATTCTAAAAACGTAGTTATGGCAATGCGATTCCATGCACTTATTAACATAACTGGAGATGTTATAAAGGATAACCAAATTTTTTCAACTTTAAGAAAAGACGTATCAAGAGTGGCAAATGTCCAAACTACTATCACTTCTGATCGAGTCATTGCTGTGGAAAATGCCTTAAGGTTTGGAAAGGAATCTTCTTCGTTTTTAATATGCTTGGGATTGGCAGTGTTTTTTTTCGTTTTGACTCACACAGCAAATGCAGTAGCTTCCGTTGCTGTCATTTGCGTCTTTTCTTTCCAAGTTCTTGAGTTGCTCGCAGTGATGTCCCTTTTCTGTGTTCCGTTTAACACAATGTCGTTTTTTGGTAGTTTCACAACACTTTTACTCACTGTCGGCTTTAGCCTTCGGGCTGTACAGGTGTTTTCACTGTCTACTTCCTCGTCTATTGAAGATCGGTTGGCAGAATCTCTCTGTTCAACTGGTTTGGCAGTGAGTGTGGGAAGCATAACTTCAATCATGGGTTCCATAAGTGTAGGATTTGTGTTCCCAAATATGGATGAACAGTTCTTCAAGGCTCTCCCACTAATTGTAATCTTTGGCCTCGCAAACTACTTGGTGCTTTTGCCAGTTTGCTTGTTGTTCTTGAATAAACTCAAAACCCTATTCAATCACTGCAAATTGTGCAACCCTCGTTTTGTATATGTCCGTAAAGATGACCGTTTGATAAATCTGTCATCATATACCACAAGACACAAACAAAGACCATCGAGTAATGATGCTGCTGTTGTGGGGATCGCATGCAGGTTTCCACGAGCCAGAAACAAAGATGAGTTTTGGAACATGGTCTTTAATGGTGTCTGTTCTGTTGGAACGTTTCCAAAGGTAAGAGAAGGAGCGTACCGCGAATTGAATCAGCGGTTTTACCCAAAACGCTTTGTAAGCGGTAGGCTTTGTACGATGGAAGGGTCTTTCCTGGACGACATTAATCTTTTTGATGCCAGATTTTTCAGAATGTCCCCGCAGGAAGCCAGATCCACAGACCCTCAACAAAAGATAATACTTGAAGTGGTCTACGAAGCAATAGAGGATGCAGGTCTAACTCTGGATCAACTTGAGAAGGCTAAGACTGGGGTTTTTGTCGGGATTATGAATTTAGATTTCAGAGACCTGAGTGGGGACAAAACAAAGTTGGATGCCATTGATCAGGTATTTGGGCTGAATTAACTCAGTGATATAGCGGTTACAATATTTATGCTAGATTTATATATTGCTAGTGTTTTGTTCCTTTTTATCTACAAAGAAATATCGTATATATTGAAATCTCAGTTTTCATAAGCTGCTTTCTTAAAACTTCTTTTATGCTTACCGGAGCCTAATAGTTAAGGCTCCAATAAACATTCGGTAAAAATGAAAAAATTTGGTTCGGGCAGTATGATATATTTTTTTGTCTAACACTAACGACATTGCCAACACTCTTTATTAGGAAAAATCCAGTCTCCAATTTCATATAGTGACACTTATTTGTACGGCGACGTCATTTGTGTTAACTTAAATGATCTGCTGTTGCGTATATACCCATTTGGTAGCACTGTAACGACTGCTGCAGTCTGACTTGATACCCTACTCACTGTATGTTGAGCAATCTCGGGATCATGTAAACAGATGCAGTGAAATGTATGGTGAGGGAATGAACTCGTTCTGGAATGAAACTCGTTCTGGATTCATGTAAACAGCCCCTCATACAATAAATACAAAACAAATGATTTCTTCTTGAGGTCCTACCTACCGTTAGATGTGCAGAAAAAATCAAGTTTACAATACCAGTCACCTCTTCTATAGGGGATAATTCTAAACTTTTCTTGTTAACATCCAACAACAGAAATTTGTATGAGTTTGACATTCTAAAAGTTCTTTTAACAATTGTTCTGATAATGTTCAAGTTTAGTAAAACACGTGGAAATCGTGTTTTAGTAATAAAGTAGTCGAGTGCTAGAGACAAAATGTTAGTGATATTTATGAATAGAACATTCTCCTAAGGAAAGTCAAGGAATAAGAACATTCCTAATTTCTAATTTTCAGTTTGCAGCTACTGGTAGTACCGCGTCAATGATTGCCAATAGAATTTCTTTCGCCTTTAATTTCACTGGTCCAAGTATAGTTGTTGACACGGCTTGCTCATCGTCCTTAGTTGCCTTCAAGCTTGCGATTGAAAGCTTAAAGAACGGTAAGTTCCTTGAAACGTCTTAGCAATAAGTAAGAGATTGAACCCAAAGGAACTGTATCTTAAAATCCGTTCTTAAATGTTCTCTAACATCGGATAGACAACATTACAACACACGAGTAAGAGAAAATTTAAAAACGGATAAGGCAGCGCACATTTACAAACAATTAAACAGCTCCGAATCATGTGGTTCAGTCTCTAACGAACATTGCTTTTGAAATAATCGATCAGGCATCAGCTTACTGTGATCAAAGAAGCGCTTCATATCATTTGGAAAAAACCCTCACTTAATGTTCAGGTCAAGCACTTCAATACCAAACTTGCACTTTAAATTATTCCACTATTGTGTTTACCAGAATTCTGTTATCATAGTATAAATCATAAATGTTATTCTTCTTCCTATATATACATCAACATTACCAAGTTCAATAAAGCACTGACGAGGGCAGATGACACTGCTTAAACAAGTCTGCAAAAGAAATTTTCGTTTATGTCTTAAATATTTTGTCTGCTACTCTATCGTCAGTTTTATAGTTATAGTTAGTATAAAATTAGCAGGTGAATAGCACTTTTCAGTTTCGGAAGAAGAACTTCTTAAAATAAACGAAGAAAGAACCCCTTTAAACGCAAAGAAAGCGACAAAATTTGGTGTTTCAGTGTTTAATGGTAAGTTTTCTTCGTTTAATATCAACAGCACAGCTTTTGACTGAGAAAAACTATCGACATTTTAAGTTTGTTCACAAACTTTTCTATTCATGCATAGCCATGTAAACACCAAGAAAAATAAAAATTTCAACAAAAAAAATACATTTTGCAGCATGGTTTGAGCAATAAAATGAATTAGTAACAGCTATCGAAGGAAATGACTCCAACTGAACTGAACAAGTGCCTCGAGAAATTTTAGGTATAGTGTCGGCAAGAAAACAAGATGGCAGACATTATAACAATTCGTGAAATTTCTTAAATTTTTTAAAATCAGTATTTTCAAAAGTGCTAATCACCTGCTAGTTTAATACTAAAACAATTCAGTGTCGGTGCCTAGCTTCGCGGCTCGGTAAATATCCACCATAAGCATATACCCAACCAGCGAATAGTTTTTTTTCGCGCGCTCTGATTTGTCCTTAAACAGTGAGAATATCCTGGATATTCACCGATTAGCGATCGAGAAAAACAACACGGCGTCGCGATTTCCGAAACATGTCAGCGAAGCTGAAATTTTAGAAATAAATGATGCAGCTGTTCCCAATAACACAAAAACTCCACATACAGAGTTTGGTAACATTGTATTTCGAGGAAAATTTTAATAATTGTGTGACTTATGAACAACATTTTTCAAAAGTAAACAAATTCAAAGTGTCACAACTTAGTTACCGGCGGGGCGACACGAAGCTGTTTACACTATTCATGTGTAAATACCGACTACAAGATACATAGAAGTACAAAAATAGTTCGTTTTGTAGACTAATTTTAACAGCAAGGTGGGTTCTTAACATAAATAGAAGAAATGACCAAGAGCGAACTCAACAAAAGTGTGCAAGAATTTCATCTCTGCAAGAAAGAGAGGCAGCACAACTTACTATTAAAAAAAAAACACACTTACGGAATAATAGGAAGTCCATACTTTTAAAATCTCGTAGAACAACACTTTCAACTATTTTGTTAAAACCCTGAGCAAAAAGGTTGAAGTTACACCAACAGTTCAAAAGGCCGCTCACAATGGAACTCAGAGTGACGAAGCCGGCGAACTTGGTGGATGTCAACACTCTTCAGCCAAACAACTGCAGCAAACAGCTTGATTCGCGAAATCCCTGTTTCTTGACCATCGAGGACGGGAGAAGCACACAGCCATGAAGAAGAATATGCATGTAAAACGACAGACCTTGCTATCGGAGTGAATGACGGCAATCAAGCTTCCTCGTGGTCTCATTCATTGCGGCACCGGCACGTTTTAAAATTATCTTTCAAACTGTCTGTTCGCCTTCAACTTCAGCTCTGGCCCCACAAGCGATAAGTAAACTCTGGCTCTATCTTGATTTGGCTCTTTGTCTGCCATTTTTCAGAACACACAGAACATATTTTTTGCAAATTTCAAACTCTGAACATCTGAAGTTTGAACACAGCAGCGAGCGAAGCTGACAACATGTTGAGCTCGTTCTTGGCCTCAGTCTCGCGCGTCTTGCAACATGCGCGCAGTGGCTTGGTAAAAACCAATTTTTTTTGTTCATTCATCTTTTTTTTGAAAAAAAGTAATTTCTCACTGATTCGCTGGATGGGTATATGCTAACGTAATTATTCACCTCAGTGACAGTGAAAGCCAACTAAATATCCTCGTTGATTCACCTCCACTTCGGTGAATAATTACTCACTAGCCACCTCCACTTTGGGGGATAATTGTTAACTATCGACCAGGACCCAGTTGTTCAAACACCACCGATTAGCCCTAACATAGGGTTAAGATTTTAAACATTGCTCCAGGTACTTACGATCCGTTAACTAATTTGCCTTTGAAGTTTGTGGTTAACATGTTTGTATTGTTTGAAGTTTTGAGCAGTGTTTGTGAGCAATGCAAACCTTTTATTGTAGAGATAGGGCTGTTTAAATTTTTCCTTAACCCAGTGTTAAAAATAACCGTTTTTGAACAACTGGGTCCAGGTAAACAGTAACTGTTTTATATTTTCAATTTCAGTTTATAAAGTCTGTGTCTATATGAATTTGAATTTAAGGGGAGAACTATAAATAATTTGCACGATGCTGACGTATTAGCTTTCACGCGGACAAGACATTGGGCAAACACGAAAAGGCAACCATAACAGCTTCTTATTCATGAATGGCACAATTTGTACGATTGATTCCTATGCAACTCATGACACTTGTTATCGTGAAATTGAAATGTTTGATATTCTTTAAAAGAGGATACTACGTACATGGCCGCGCAAGGATACGAGTTCTATCTTCCGGTTCTAAAAGTATCTCTTTTAAGTGAGCGAAGCGAACAGCACGAGAAGAACAATTCGTACCCGCAAGTGGGATAGATACTGACGAGATCCCTTCGTAAAACACAACTTTTTTAAAGAAGCGGCTGCGTACCTGAGCGGGAAGTTCTCTTGTAATTGGTCTTAAAAATCATGTTAGTAACTATGGCGACACCAATATCCTCACACGTGAGAGACAAAAATAGTATCTTTACTGCGCGCAACAAATATACAATTTCAGTTAGTACAAGTAAAAATACCAATATTTCATCAGTATCTGAATAATAAAATTGGTTCTATTCCTGCAGGAGAAAGTGATGTCGCCTTGGTGTGTGCTGCAAATATTGTGCTAAGTGTCGTACAACAAGTGTCCCTGAGCGTTGGTGGTTTTCTAGCGCCAGATGGTCGTTGCAAGAGCTTTGATGTCTCCGGCGATGGGTACGGCCGAGGGGAAGGATTCGCTGCCGTGGTACTTAAGTTGAAAGACAAAGCAAAACTGGACGCAGATGACATTTACTGTAAGGTATATCAGGGCCAAGTTGTTCAAAGGCCAATTAGCACTAACCCAGGGTTAATTATTTGCCTACGTTCTTGTTTATAACCGCTTACAAAGGCTTATTTGAGCTGTTGCTTCGGAGTCAACAATTTTTTTCCCACGGAAAATCTAAACGGTATTTTACAAGAACAGTAAACCTTTCCTTAGAGAAGAAATTACTGTTTTTAATGTCAGTATTATGTAGTATTATGTAGCTATTTAAAGTGTCTTGGGAGAACTACAACATACTGGTATTCAAAATAGTTACATTAAAGGCTTGTTAGCCAAACTCTTCCCTATGGCTGTGAAGCCTTAATATGTTTTGTGCATAACATAAACATCAAAGACCAGTAAACTGACAATGATGTAAGTCGCGATATCGTGGCGAACTAGAAGCTGAAACGGCTGCTCACTTTCTTCTACTCACGAAAAGAACTTCTACTTTTCTCGTCCTTGAAGCACCGTAGGTGAAGCCCATGAAGAAGAGGCGATTAGCAAAAATGCATCGGAATGAAAAAAAAAAGCATTTTTGATATGTTACGTAGCATTTTATAAGGTACAAGAAATAGCATCTCCCAACCTTAGAGAACTTGAGTGGACCTTAGTTAATGGCAAAACTGTACTTGGAGCAAATTTGAAAAAGGTAAACGTTTCCTTTGATAGGTATAGCCTTCTTCACCGGATAATTAACAAAATAATGTTTCACTTCCCTTGAGAAGCGTCAGTCCCCAGCATCAATGGTTGTAAAGTTCACACAAGTTGTTTTGAAGTCCTTGAGCGAGCACAACGCCTAAACGGATCATTGCAAAGACGTGTTTAATTTCGATTCGTCGTCCGCCCTTTTGAAAACCAGACCTGCGTCCTACTGCGCATGTTCAGCTGTTTTTGAACCTTGTCGGTCAATTCGGTATATGAGATCATAACCGAGATTGATTGAGCCAATCACAAAGCTAGAAACGCAATATCCGAGGTTCAAAATTAATCAATGTTTACCATTTTAATCGGAGGGAGCCATCTAAAAATTGTTATGTTCTTTAAGATGTTCTATTATTATTAACTGAAATATCGTTGTTACTAACAGCTGATTATGCAACTGATTTGTTCCAGGTTTTAGCTTGTGGTACCAATAATGATGGACAAAATGCGATGCCAATAACAGCTCCAAGCGCAAGACTCCAGGCTGAGCTTTCCCGATTGGTTCTTGAAGAATCAGGCCTTGATGCAAGCGATATCGATTACTTAGAAGCTCACGGAACAGGGACGGCGATTGGCGACGTGGTGGAAGTGAACTCTATTGCTGATACTTATGGTAATGCTTCACAAACCTCTAAAGACCAAATGCTGAAAATTGGATCTGTCAAGTCCAATATCAATCACACCGAGTCAACGTCAGGTTAGTAACAACACCAACAGCAATAAACAAGAGGTACCTGCAGGGTACATGTGCGTGCTAGGCTGTCTTATTTAGAATTTTCTCTGGAGTTGTTGTTGCTGAGGTAGTGACAATACTCTGAATAGTGTTTTCCTTGTTCCTTGAACAGTTTGTTGTAGTCGCCGTTCATTGTAATGGCGACACACGAGGAAACGTATTATTTCTGTTATTTTTACAGATCAGTAAAAGTGTTTAAAATGTTTGGAAAAATATTTGAACAGATACAGCCAAAGCGTTTTAACTGCTTATTCAAAATTGTTTTCAGTAAAATTTTGAAGCAAAGAGCTATATTATAAATTTGGTAAAGCGGTGAAAACAGTTGCCAGCAACTAAAGTGGAATGACCGCACAAAATTCATTAAGATGTTTAAGTTTCAGAGCTTTTTCAATCACAGGTATCTTGTAAACATTTATTGTGATTTGAACAACTTTCAAGTGAGAAACTTACAAATATTAGAACTAATTTATGAGCCTTGATATAGCTCTCATAATGAGCACTGAGAAGATTTTGCTTCAAGAATCAGTACAGCTGTTCACACAATTCGTGTGTGCGCGTTTGACCTTTTTAAATTCTTAAATTGTTGTGTTTTTAAAGGGTTTGAGTAAAGTTAAGAGTTGTATAGTTTTACTTTTAGAATTAATACTAATTAATACTATCCCGCAATCGATAGTCAATACTGTTACCTACGACAGATTGATTTATTCGCTGCCACAACGGAGATCACGATTGAATTGTATCCCAGAGCTGTACAGCCCAGAATTGGCATTGGATCTCATTCGTAAACAAAAATTGAAAAGATGCTTGTTGTCGCAAGGACGGCAGAATATAGTTCATTCATTCTTCCAAGTATGCCATGTGCGCGCGGTAAGCCATCCCACAAGGAATGATAAATTGCGCTCAAAAATTTCCGTCTAAAACTCGAAAGAAATTAACCTGCAGATATTTTCCTCCGTTCGATCTAAGCAAAGTTTGAAAGCTGTGATAAAATATACAGTACATCTAACAAAATTCATACACACCGAGAAAGAAAAACGATATATCAGACCACCGAACAAGAGCACAGCAAACACACAACTAAACAGGCAACCGCTGGAACAGTTGGAACTGAAAGAGGGTCAACTGTTTGTCCTCTGTGATTGTTGATTTTTTAACGCTCGGCCGATGATTGGTCTGTCAAGGCAGCTATTCTGCTTGTGGCAGCAGTTTTTTTTGTTACAGCGGTAATAGTTACGGACCCTACACATTTCGATAGCATAAATGCGAGCTAGGTAACCTAGCCCGCACAAAAATTATAACAAATAATAACAACATCAACAACAAAAATGTCAATAATAACGACACAAATAACAATAGCAACTAGATTTTACCACAGGTAAAGACAATGATTTGTGAACTTGTTTTATTTTTCATTTCCAAACGAGTACAATATTTTTAAAGTAAAGATAATTAAATATAATTCTGTCGAACTATTGTAGGATACCCAGTGATGTCATTTAGAAACGGTGTACTGTTAATGACCTTCAACTTTTTCATCCTCTAACTTCTTACACAAAACAGGACATTTGATAATGAGAAAATAATAACTTATCAAACACAGAGAATTATTAAAATGAAAAGTAAAATTCTCCCCAACTTTTTGCAAGGGCGGCTGAAGCAA
>JAOBRD020560184.1:0-16374 GCA_027575215.2 Hydrozoanthus sils | reverse complement strand
TTTTCAATACACAGTCTGGCTATCAGATGATCCCTGACCTGGCAATAATCCGACTGGGTAGGCATGGCTGCCGCTGTCTTCTCCATATAGATTCCAAGCGTAGACACCGCCTGTCTCGCCTGTTCCGATTTGTCAAATTTTTGTATTTCTTCAGGGGTTATGAGCTTTTCTAAGTCGTCCACCAACTTTTCCCATCTGCGTTCAGCTAATAGTTTTTTATAGGAGCACACCCATTCTTGAAACTGCTCACGGACTTTCAACGCTTCACCTTTGAGTGATTCTAGGCCTTAATGGTGGTCAACAGCAATAAAGCGTAGAAATTTTGAAAGAGACCCCAGGTATGCCTAGCAGGTTCCAGGCCTTTTCAGTTTTTCTATTTTTTCTAGCCATTTGTCGCGAAGATCCTTCTTGTTCAGGAGGGCAGACACTTTGTGCTTGATGGGATCAACGTAGCTGATCATACTTGAGATTCTATCTATCTGAATACTTGAGATTCGAGTGGAACTCAACTCTTTTCGACTTTATTTGTTTTCCTTCTGGGCTGTCTTCTGCTCCTAGGGTGCTGAAGCCTGTTATTGGATCAATTCGTAATAAGGGAATTAGACTGGTCATTTATCTTGATATGGCTTTTACCAGGTCCTCTCGTGAAATTTCTTCCAATGAGGCTGCTTTTGTTGTTCAAACCTTAGAATCCTGGGTATTTATTATCAATAAAGAAAAATCTGTTCTTATTCCCTCGCAGAAGATGGTATTTTTGGGTTATGTAATTGACTCAGTGAAAACGACTGCTTCCTTTCCAGAGGAAAATTAAATGAGCAAAAGTAAACTTTAGCTTTGTTGTAGAAACCCAAAAGCTCTACTCGTGAACTAGCACGTGTTGTTGGATCGATATTGTTTCCTCATTTCCTGCTATTAGACCAGCAAGGCTCTACTACCGGGATCTTGAAGTCAGTAAATTAGAACCGTTGAGCAGCAGTGATGGAGACTATAATTGTTTTCTTGTCCCAGCCTGCCAAAGAGAGTTTACAATAGTTTGTTTTAAATAGCAGTAGTATAAGAAGAGGGATTCTGGACCAGGCGGGATGCGGGACCATGCGGGATCGATGACGTCAACGCATACATAAAGAGCCACTTCAGGCATCCATACTAACGAACAAGATGAACAGAAATCACTTTGATTATGAATTTTGTGGTAGTGAGAGACAGGAGTCTTACAAAGATGATAACACAAGCTCTATTGAGGGGAGTACAGTGAGAGATGAAGAGAGTGAAGCCATGAGTTCTGAGGTAGAAACTGACAATAATGGCAGTGATTATGATCGTGAAGGTGTATGGTGAAAACTTCAACTTCAAGATGAAGTTATTGCCCGCCATCATGACGAACTACGACAACTTGAAAGTCAGTTTCAAGAAAGGGGTGATTCTGAGCGAGCTGCAGAAATTAAGGCTCGAAACAGGTTGAGACCTGTTTATAGGAAAGAACTGCGAAACATTCTGATGAAAAAAATTGAATGGATGCGCAAAATTAAGGGTGATCTCTACTGTTGAAAAATAGCCAGAACAATAGCCAGATAATCTGATGGACACGATTATGACTGGTTTGAGGCTACTGAAGCAGCTGTTCATGTCAGGAAGTTTCTGTTGAACAATTTGTTTGAGAAGCAAGATATTCCTAAAGAAGACGATGATGATGAAAAATCTTGACTGAAAACTGTGTTTGTTACGTTTCTGGTCCTGGATATTTTTGAAAATGTGGGACATGGTTTCTGTATCTTGTCTTGAAGCCGTTTTCTGTTAACGCTTTGTTTCTGTGACGGCACGAAGACGCAAGTTCATACCGCATCTTTCCGTCACGCAAAGCACAGAAACTCAACCGAACTCAGCAAACATATCTGGACACTTCAAGACAGCAATATCAAACATTTAATTTCATGGCGTATTCTTTCATTTAGCTCTCCCTACAACAACACCAACAAAAGATGCAAACTCTGTCTTAAAGAAAAATTCTTCATTATCTGCCGACCTAACTTGTCATCATTCAATAAACGTAATGAACTTGTGTCTTCGTGCCGTCACAGAAACAAAGCGTTACTACGTAACACCTAATACTAGTGTGGATCAGAATCACACTTAAGTCTCGAGAGTATCTTGTTCATAATATCAAAGGTGTAACAAAACATGAGACTAAAAACTGGAACATGTCTATGTGAAATGGAATATATGAGTTTTTATTTTGCCACGTTGGGTAGATCACAGCTTGAAATTACAATGGGCGTTTGAGTTCGTTCTCGGCTTGAGCTTGAAATACATGAACTATTTGTTTCGAGGGCAGACTTCGCATCCAACGGAACATCATCGGGTAGATAATTAAGCGATATCATCTCCGAATCTGGAATAACGTGATTGTCCAAAGCATTCAAGAACATTCTGTCTCCTTCTTCAAGGATTCTATCAACTGTTTGCGAGTGCCATTAGGTCTGTTGATTTAATAGCTCTAGGAAAACTCCCCAAAACCTTCGACGAAAAGCACGTGGTGACCTCCAACTGTTTAATGGGGCTACCCCACACATAGCAAGCAATACTGCTGTAGATCATAAGCACTTTGGGCTCAAAATCATCTTTACATCGCGACACTCAATTCTCGGCTAAGAACAGAATTAGGATGCTGCTTGCTATCGCTCGCATCAACAAAGATCTTTAAACCGCGATAACCTGGCGACTAGACGTGAAAGAATGCCTACAGGTACAAGAACCTTTGACTAATTTTTTTTGTATTTTTAGTCTTTTTGTCGCATCTTTTTCTAGTGTAAAATGTCGCTGTCGCAACTAAATATATACAATCATTTTGGCAAGGAAGGAAAATACAACGAAGTTGAAATATACATATAGCATCTTTTTTCACCTTCCAACACACTCGTCCGAAAAAATTGGTTTAAATGCCCCGACCAGGACTCGAACCCACGTCTCCTGGTTACTAGTCAGGCGTGATAACCACTACACCACCGAGACTCACCATGCTGGAAACATAGCAATTTCCGAAGTACAGAGTTATCAAACTTGGATGATCCTTGGGGCACAATATTTTCTTCACTCGAGTGTGGGTGTTTCTGTCTAGAACCTTTATCCAATGATACATACAAATAAATATATACATTTTGGTGAGGAAGGGAAATACAACGAAGTTGAAATATACAATATAGCATCATCTTTTTTTTACCTTCCAACACACTCGTCCGAAAAAATTGGTTTAAGTGCCCCGATCACTGTCGCATTTTCGTCTGAACAAAATGTCGCTGTCATAATTTACAAATTGTAAGCAATTATTTGCTTTGCTAATTATTTTATATACAGCTCCAGCTTATCAATCAATGTCAAAAACAATAAAATAAACATGACGAACAAATGTTTCTGTCTCATTAGCGTGTTTGAAAAATTCTACGCACGGACAAAAATTATTGTGAGAAACTATTACATGTATTCCTGGATAATTTGATACATCTGTTCTCTGATGCAATTAATTTGTGCCTGTCGCAAATTGTCGCGGTTTTCCCGATAATTTCTGTCGCTTGTCGGTGCTTCAACAATTATTGTCAGTCGCCTCAATTTAAGACCGTGTCGCCTGTCGCCAAAACCCCTTTGAAGGACCCATAAGTAGACAATTATCTGGCCCAGGGTTTGGTCAGAAAGCTATAGCTAGTCAGCAGGTCAATCTAAATGATACGAACGGGCCAAAAAATTGAAATCTTGTTGATCGGATTAAGCAAAATGAAGAAACTTGTAGCCAGATGAACTTCAGATAAACCGCACATATAAATTACCTGCACCTTCTCCAATACACTGTAAAATCAACAGATACCCTGCAGGTTATTTTACAGAAAATACGGTAATTGCTGATGATCGAGGCCCAATAGCAATAGAGGGTTGAATCAAATGTAGCTGCATGTTCATAATATATTAAAGACTCAAGATCAATTTTCATTCAAAAAATAGTTTCAGTCGACGTGACAAGTTAGGGTACCTGCCTTACCGAAAAGGCCTTAATTAATAGTATCCACTTTTAGTGGCTACATGTAGAAATGTAAGATAGAAAATTATACACTTAACAATGATGTATAGGCAACAGGGAAACAGTTAGTCTTGTTTTCCAGTGACTCCCAATGTTTCCCGAGAAAAAGTTGAGAAATTAGTAAACAGGACTCGAGGAAAAAAACTTGTTTCCTGAGGGACTATACATAAAGTGCATTGGTATATATTTATACTTTCCCTTAAATGATCATATATAGCAAAAACAAGCAAACAACGGCGGTCAGCAACAATTACTGTGAAATTGTATCCCAGCCAGGATACATTTGAATTTTAATAAAAGGCATTGTGACCAAGAATCATCCAATCACAGTGCTTGTTTTGCTGGTGAAAGTCTAGGTGTATAACAAAATTATAATATAAAATTATGTACATGTATATGCAGACCTTATGATATTAAGAAATTTATGCAGTTTAACGATTTATTGCCATTCAGGTTAAGAACTTGAAAGAGTGAATGCATTGGTGCTTAAAAAACACAGAAATTGCAAAGCACTCAGCAATTGCCTGAACAATAAAAAAATAAATGGCGACTTAATTTCTTGACAGTGATATCCAGCAGACATATCTCTTCATCGCAATTTGCCTTACAGCAGCTGGTTGGCCTCTATGGAATTATACAAAAGGTTTCCCCAAGTTTCTTTCTCTTCTCAATACAGCTGCTAGTTACAACCAGACTGGAATGCAAAAGTGCTTTGTTCGCGTGTGTTATATATACTGCACTGCAACTTGGACTGGCTGTATATTATATTACAAATTTATTTCTGAACGTTGTTTAGAGAACTAAATCAAGCTTTGGTGTTGATGCAGAACCGGAGGGGGGGGGAGGGGGCAAGCATCTACTGAATAGGAAAGTCAGTTTTTAAGAATTATGTACTCAATATGTAACATGGAATTCATTGAACTTGATAACTGACTTCGAACAATTACAATTTACATTGTGCCTCCCCCCCCCAATAATTTTTTGCTTCCACGTGCACTGCCTATGGCTGCATGGGCAGAATGAAAAATGTCGGGCTTAGCAAAAACTGGTAAATAACAGGGAGAGGCCAAACTTAGTTTGTGGCTATTAACAGCTATATAATTAAAAAAAAAACATTTAGAAAAATTATCCATGTTGACTTAGTTAAATTACATATATCTGCACGCACAATGCAAGGCCAGTTTTTCTTGCTTTATTTTATATTGCAAAACAATGGCCTAAATTAAAACATTCATTTGCAAAACACTATATATCTATAGGTGCAAAGATCTGTACAACATTATAAATCAACTAAATAATTAATGTTACAAAATGCATTATGTAAAGCTGTTAATTAAAGCAATGATTGGTATATACACCCTAGATATTCAAGGTGCAAACAAACTAACCAATTCATTGTAATGAAGTAGTTTTCTTACTTACTGGCTTCTTGCAGGTTTAAACCTTTCATGACCTCCTGGAAGGGACAGATAAGCATTTAATTAAATTAGGATTTCTCAGGTCTAATTATTTGCAGCAAAGCTATATAGGATTTGATATAGCTCCAAAAATAATGGGTTTTGGCACCATTCATTTCTCAAAGCCAAGTCTAGGAAACTACTCGGTTAGGCACCATGCAATTAAGCGGTTTCTATGTCCAGCTGTGAAATAATATGTGTTCAACTAGTTTCACAGGCTTCCCAAACATATAATTTGACTTTTTTATGCATCTACATACAAGCCTTACATATACAAGTAACTGCTACCATGTGTAAGTAAGGGAATGTATGGGAAATTCTTTTGAATAGATCTCTAAATATGTACAAGTTACTAACTAGCTATATAGTTTGGCAAAAAATGCAACAAAACGTAACACAAGACAACACATTGATGAACTGAGCAAAAAATCCGTCCACCATTACAGAGTTGCAAATCGCCATACGACAACTCAATGATACAACTCAGAACAACAAAAACTATGTACATAATGCCAACCATAGGCAAAGCACATCGAAAACAATTTTTAGTGTTAAAACAATGAAAGAAACCCATTTGTCCCTCTATATACGTATGCAGCTAATTATAATATAATGACCTTTTGCCAAGTATTTTAAAACCTGAAAGCTTGTTTGGTGATTGGAATTCCTATAAACTGGCACGGTCTCAGCTGGAGTTGACAGCTCAGTCTTGAAATTATATCAAGAGCTGATGAAGACAATCAATGTCACAATTGAGAGTAATCAGTATCCATGTTGGGAAAAATCCAGCTAGTAATCTACTTCCCGGCACTCCAACATTACATTGGTGACTGCGAGAACATGTTCAGCGTTTGGTGGATTTGTCAAATTCTGCCTGAAAGTCTAGCTTAATTCCAGAATGTTGCATCGATACAAAAGTCATATGCAAGGTCAGGGTTCACAGCAATGAACAAAACAGCTGTCAAAGATGCCTTCAGAATGATGATGAACGTGGCCAGGGTTGTAGCAAGAGAAAAAAAAGACCAGCTAGATAAAATCCGGTGTGTGATATCAGATCGATGTAAACATGCAGATCTAGACATGCAGATCTAGACTTGCAGACAGCAGACTTGTCGAAGACAGCTGCAAACTTACAAACTTAAAATGAATTGATTGCTGTTGATTAAATTGGAACTCTGACTTCTTACTGATTTGTCAACTGATTCATTTGACTATTAAATGGTGCTGTTTTCGCCCTACCTCACATACAGTTCAGCTTTTGTATTGTTGACACTCTAATTAACGACAATTTACTGTTTCACTGATGTGTCAATAAGTTATTGGGTTATTTTTCTCACTGTTTTTTAAAAAAAACTGTTTAACCTGCATGCCCACACAATTGTCTTTCAGTTTCTTGTTGTGTAGCACCATGAAATGAACATGTACATGTTTAGGCATTGTGTTTCAAAGCTGCTACCAAAAAGGGAAACATGTGAAGGTGACATTTATCGAAGAAACTAGCTTTGAAGAAGAAAATATTGAATAATGATCAAAGCACAGACAAATTCTGTTACTGGGAAAAGTGATAGGTTTCTTTCACAAAAAAACACTATTCACTTCAAAACTTCAAGCACAGCTACTGCATGAAACATAATAATCATGCATGCTTTACCAGATTTAATTGTGCTATCGATCCCTGATATTTGGTTTTACCCTATAGCTAACAAATTTAATGGAATGTTCACAATGTACCACCATATTGGTGTGTTTCCCAGAACATATTGGTTCAAACAAGTTTAAAAAAATTGAATCTTTTTCTTTTACGGAAACTGCGAAAGTGTTAACGCTGATGACGCCAAGTTTAAAAGTATTACTATTAAAGCTTAAGCAATTGTGCTATGCATACTGTTCATGCTAATACTGTCAGACCACCACAGAGAAAAAAGTCACTGCAAGATGCCACAGCAAATAAAAACAGATAAACAAGAAGGCTGTTTTAATTGTATTACATTTAACTTAGACTCTCAATCTGTAATTCTGTTTTTTTAAGCTCAATTGACAGAGGGATTAAATGGACAAATCAGACAATATGAAAGGGAAAAATATATGAAACTGGAAGTGTGGCATGATGCCCATGGCTATATACATATATTATAGTGGGGGTTTTGTAGTATGATTTGCAAAGCACATTTTCCTGTTCATTTCAGTGCACGAGTAAAAGAGGAAATTTTTAAATGTATAGGGATTCTTCAATAGTGTGTACTCAGTAATAGTAAAATAAAATAGGCGAACAACATATAATCTACAATTTTAATTATGTACAATCAAATTTGACCGGTCAATATGACCAGCAAGTTGAATATTTGATTGAATGAAACATCAACTTGACACAATCAGAAAAAAATGATAAAACATTGAGGTTAGGCGGGTCTCGTGGGCGGCAGAAGCAAAAACTTATTGGGGGAGGGGGAGGGCATAGTGGAAATTTGAAAAGTTCGAAAAAATAAACAGTCAATTATCAAGTTTGATGAACTCTAGATCTGCGTTATAATGAGTAAGATAATTCATAAAATTGTACAAAATCTAGGGAAAGTGGAGCCATAAACTTTAAGGCAAGCTCCATCCTTTGCCACAATCAGTGACCACAGAACAAAATATATTGGAGGGCTAAGCTCATACATGCAGCCCAACCCAACTAGCTATAGCGCCAAAGGGGTGAGCTTTTTAGGGGGGTTCGGGGGCATGCTCCCCCGGAAAATTTTTAAGTTTCTGATTTCTGAGATAGCCGGAAATGCAACATTTTTATCAGTCCAAGCAAGTTTTTGGCAATTTTTTCATCGTCAATTTATGTTTTCTCTGTATGACACTGTACTGCATTTCACACAGGCTGACTCGTTTAAGGCATACAAAGTAACAGTGCTAGCATCTTTCAAAGGCTTACATGGAGATTACCCTTTCTTATCAAGAAAAAGTTGAACTCATGATCACATCATGACTATCTCAATAAATATGCATTTAGGGTACATGAAATTTCAGACTATTATGTAGTGAGCCAGACATTGTGAACAGCTTTATGAGCAGAGCCAGTTTCTCATTAATAAATGAAAAAAAAAACATCATCATGGATCAGTTCTGTTTCTATTTATTTCTTAGAATAAATAAAAACGTATTTCAGTTAGTGCCTTCATCATCATCATCATCATCATCATCTTTTTTTTTACATGGTAAAACATCAGGCAATCACAGAATTATGTAAAAAATTAATGAGTATGTACAATTTAAGGTAAAAAGAGAAATACTTGTACATTAACCCAAGACTTCTACCCCAAAGGTTTAGGTTCAAAGACATAATAGACAAAATTCTTCAAAAATTTGTCAAAGAGCTTGCCTGTCAAGCCTCAGGAGGTATAGGTGCTTCCATAGAGTTGCACCACTATAGCTAAAACTGTTTTTAAGCTAGTAAGTATGTGGCAAGGAAATAATAAGCTTACCCTCAAAATCTCTCAGATTGATTATATGAATTGACATCATTGCATGGAACAAATTTTCTAGTTAAGTACTCTGGTACAAGGCCATTAATAGATTTCTACACCATTTCAGCTTTCAAAGTTTCGAGATGAGTTTTTAAGTTCTTCCAGTTTAGAATTTCAAATAGTTGAGTTGCATTTGAGTCACTATTAGAGAAAGTGAAAATTTGTACTGTCTGATTTTGAAGTTTTTTTAAAATTTATATTACTACATTTTGATGATTATTGCCCATTAAAAAAGTTATTTGTTCCACTAAGAGGGGAGGGGGCGCAACCCAACCAGCCCTCTGGTAAATCCATGCCTGAAATCTGAACCAGTTCCTATTCCAATGTTGTTTTGTCAGAAATTATTGGCGGGGGGGTAGTGCCCCCCCCCCCCCTCCTCCTGGTTCTGCCATCAATGGGATTCTGAAGGATTAAGGTAAAGGGGTTCAGCATCAGCACATCTCTTACATAGGTAAGGTCTGCTCAAGTCTGCAATTTGCAAGTAAGCAGTCTGTATCACCACGAAATAACAATGCTAAATGAAATACCAACCCTAAATGAAATAAAACAATTGCTAAATGAAATGACTCGACCTAAATGAAATAACACTTCAACGCTTCATTACCATGCACCATGGCCAGTAGCCTACTAAACATGGGTTACCAGTATTCATGTGTATGTCATTTTGTGGTGCCATGCTGAATTATATTTATGCAAAGACCTCACAAATCATAACATTTTTTCAAAAAGCTTATCCCTCTCCAGAGGCCAGGAAAAATCTTATAAAAATGACACAAATGCAGTATATTTTTAAACACAGTTTTGAAGGTCACTTGGAGTTAGAATTTATTTATTTATTTATTAATTAGTTTATTTATTTATTTACAATGATATTTAGACAGGGGTGCCCAGTTCAGCATAGCTGGTTTGAATGGGGCTCTGTTTAAAATAAATTTACAATTACAGACAGAAAAAAGAGAAAAATGTTTACAATAAAAAATATATTATTACAGGATAGATAGAGAGAAACATACATACAGATACAGTTTTGATATGAAATAAATTTTAGATACTTTTTTAGGCCAGTCTTGAACTTTGTTAGATTGTGAGTTCTCCTTAGGTCCAGAGGAAGAGTATTCCAAATTTTCATACTGCTGAATCTAAAGGAGCCCTGATATTTGGTTGTTTTGGAGAAAGGTGGACGAAGCAAATCTCTATAGCGTGTATTATATGCTGAATAGTCGATGTGAGTGATTAAACTCATTTAGCAGGTATGGTGGAGCTAGGTTGTGCAAACATTTGAAAACTAGTATGGATTTCTGATAGTCCCAACGAGACTAAAGTGAAGGCCAGCTGAATAGGCGTGACATCTCTGTTTGTGAAACTTTGTTTCCTTTATATTATATACTTGCAGCACATCTGTGTAGCTTATCTAGATAATCTCTATTCTTCTTGCCGCAAGATTCCCAAATGACCACACAATAATCAAATACTGGAAGTATCATGGCATTAAAGAGTGTGATACATGACTCCCGTGGAATGACCGTACATGCTCTGCGGAGCATACTGAGCCTCAGATACCTTAAGCCTGATGTAGTCCACATGATTATTCCACGAGTTGTGGGTCCAGCACAATGCCAAGATACTTAAACTCATGACAGGACAATTTCGTTTGCCTTAACTGTGAATCTATCAATGCAGGCAAGCCACTGGTGTGTTCCCGTTAACATTACCTTAGTCTTACTATATATAGTTAAAATACAAGAAGTTATATAGTATTAAGCCATTCTGCTATGTGTTTTAGATCTTCATAAAGCATGAATTCTATATCGGTGACAGAGCTACTGCTAACGTATAGAAGGGTATCATCGGCAAATAGTTGGATTTTGCAATGAGATGTAATTGAAGGTAAATCATTTTTTAGAAAATCTTATTCCTTTTTTGGAAGCATTAAACAATAAGTTGTCTATCCTGAATTGTGAGATTAATTATTTCCGAACAATCATCTGCATGCTCATGATTTGCAGTGGTATCGAAGTCTTGCGATGTTTTAGAAAGTTTTTAAAATTCAGACATTAGACTTGTCAATTTTGTAAAAACTATGTCTTTGACAGGAATACTGGTAGCTCTCAGTGTGAAGAAGGCCACTGGTGGTGCATGGTACTGGCCATGCAGCTAGGAACAAATGTTTCAAAACAACCACATATATTATACCATTACTTGAGACACCATTACTGCACCAACTGAGCATTGAGTTAATATAACATTGTCGAGATTATGGCTAGTGAGTAAAATTTATTTCATGTAGCATTGAAGTGTTATTTTATTTAGGGTGAGCCATTTTATTTTATTTAGGGTTAAAAAGTTATTTCATTTAGGGTGAGTCTTTATTTCATTTAGGGTTGATTTTTATTTCATTTAGGGCTGGTATTTCATTTAGCATTGTTATTTCATTTAAGAAATGAAACACAGCTACCATGTTTGCACAGGCTAATGCAAACTGAGGTACGTTTGGGAAAAATTGAGAGCAGATCAGTATAGACATGAGACCGAAGGTCGAGTGTTTGTGCCTGCTCGAGATTAATCCCAAATGCACAGAGGTTTGCATTAGCCTGTGCAAACACAGTAGCTGTGTTTCATTTCTTTTATAAAATAATAATTATAAGGAACAACTTCAAACCAAACAGATCTGTTTGTTGAATATGCCGAAAGAGCAATTGTATGAATATAAAAAATCTCCATACATATATAGTAAAAGCCAATCAGATTCTGTGTTATTTTGACAGGTTTCTAAGAAATGGACGTAATCCTAAAAAAATCATTTGAACGAGAATTGAAGTGCTTTTCAGTGAAGCTGAGATCTTCTTACAATCTTTTTTAAATGTCTGTTATTCAAAAACCAAACAGGCTCACAGCTATTCATCTCAGTGCTTCGGAGTCAACTTATTTGCAAAGGACATGTACAGTGCACTGTCAGTTTAATCATCGCCCGCACACGTGTAAACGAACTTTTAAAAAGTAAAAGGTTGGTTGAATAGATTTATTTGGCTTTAAAGACTTGTACACTGAAAGATTGGAAGGTTAAACTATCAAATTATCAACAATTCAAGTAGAGATAATGGAACATATCATTATGCTGCGCCGAACTTCAATAATTTTTGAGGTTCGCAATCATTTCCGGTTTGTGTTTTGTTCGCGCTCTGTTTAATGCATTTGTTGATTGAGCACTTTTTTAACTTTCCATTTAATATTAGTATGCCTAGTTTGAGAGATTAAGAATTTGCGATTTTTTAATTTTTAATTCAACTTCTAAGAACAAACAATGTGAAATTTGGTTACTCCTTGCTGCATTTTCTTCTCAACTGACATATAAAGAAAACGTCGATTGTCATTTGCCGAGTGGCTGAACTCCTCAAGTTTCCTCGAAACGAGACTGTCGAAGAAAAGCAAACAGGTATTGTAGTTGTATTCACTTCCTGGCATTTTTGTTTCCCATTAGTTTCTCAAAATACTTGTATAATAAAGATTTGAACATTGAAGTTGTGTTTCATTAAGATATTGTGTGCCCGGTGCTTTCATTTCAAATCAGTTTGCAGCTGCTAAAGTACTGGATTGAATGAGTTGACTCGTTACTTTGCTTAAACACTAGATAAAATTTTCAAAAGCTATCTAGGCCCTTCAGCTGATAACTAAATTAAGCAATAGATGTTTTTTTTTCGTTTTGATTCATTTTTGTTCAAGTGCAGCTCGTTCATTAAGTTGTTTTCAGATTCGCAAAAAAAAAGTATTACTTTCTCTTCTTTGGTATTTCTTCTAAAGCAGTTCTAGTCATTGTTATTCTGCTACAACAAAGTGAAAACAGTTTCAACATTCAGCAATTTGTCACATCTGAAATTTTGTTTTTGTACGTCAAAACAAAATTCAAAGTTTTGTTTGAAAGTTTTGTGACATCAGAACCGAGTTTGCACAGGCTAATGAAACACACCTATTTGACCAATCAGAGTGTGCGTATTATCGAAATTATTTTATAATTAGCGTTGATACACAGTCTGCATGTGTCGCGTCACAAGACAAACTCTTGGTTTGCTGATCAAGAGCAAAAATCTCAGATGGGATTCTTCAAGGTACTTTACTTTCATCTCCAATCTGTCCTGTTTTCTTGAATATCAATACATAGGGTACTATAAACTAAAAAAAAAACATCTTTAAAAGGCTTCAAAACGACCATACTTGTCCAATATTCAAAATTAATGAACAACGAAAAATGAAAATTTCCCTCACCAATTTTCTGAAATCAAGTGTTTTACGTCGTGTTACGAGAAACGTGATATCAATTTTCATTGGCCTTACGTTTGGGAAGCCTGTGCTAGTTTTACTGTCTAAATTATCAATGTTATCATAGATTGTGCAAGACTATTGCCCTTTTTTGCCAGTTGTAGTAAATAAACCTATACAGTACTCTTACCTGTGTCCCATATTCTAGCTTCTATAACTTTCGAGCCAATCTTGATTCTCCTAAAACCAAAAGCCACTCCAATTGTTGGTCCATACGGATGATTAGTAGGTTCATCTGGATTTGCGAATCGATGCACGAGCGTTGTCTTTCCACAACCGATGTCCCCAATAACCACAACTGCAAAACAAAATCGAGAAACATCATCAGTTTCACAAAGCAATGGCGAGAATATAAAGCTAGATGCTTTATGTCCAACCTGTATACCGATAATCGACATTATCGAGTTTCTCCATACTTCCATAATGGCTAATCGCTAACAGGAAGTAGAAGTACAGCACAGGCGGCCCATGCATGAAGACCGCTGACCACTGTTTAGGGGGATAATTGTTTCGCAGATACCTGCTACATATTTACCTTGGAAACCGGAGTTGTTTGATATTTTTTTTTCGGTTTAATGGGGTAGATTTTTTTAAGTTTAGAAACAGATTCACTGGTGAGTGATTATAGGGGGATGGGTGCCAGGGTTTTTATCCTCTCCTTCACTTTTTTAGTCAGGATTGTTGAGGAAGCCGGAGTGGTTGGAGTTTAAAGCTCATAATAATTCACAAAATTCGTACTAGTTTGATACTGCTGGGATTTGCCCTGATCCTCCAGTTAATTATGAAACAGTTTGATGTGTTTCTCGTACCGTTAGGCATGCGTCAACGAAAACCCCAATTGTCTCCCCACTTTTGGTAAAATCTTTTTGCCAGGGGGGGGGGGTCGTATAAGAAACTAAGTGGGGTTGCAACACCCTCCTCACAGTCCAGAAGAAGGGGGCGGCATAGAAATAAATTTTCTTCTTGGTTTAGGTTAAATTCCTGTGTGTGTGTTCGCAGGTATTCCATGGTTTTAAATACAAATGAAAAAATTGCTTTTTGTATTTGTTGACTTTTATCAGTATAATATTCTCACCGATCTTCCTTACACTCTAAGGCGAGAGAAATGGGCCACTACAAAACGTAATGCACGAGCCTAACATCATGACAATAAGCTGGCACTAATATTTTTAACCAGCACATAGAGCTAACATATGCCGGCCATAAAACACGCTAAAACTAAAAAAACCCAATAACTGTAAACCCCAAAAATGATAACAGCCTACTGGTATAAAAAATCTGCCACGCACGTGGTTGAAAACAGACGTGCACCCGGGCGTAACAGACGCTGGAAACATAGGTGGGTTTGCGCAATGGTAAGATCTCTGCCATCCAATCCTGCGGTCCCCGGTTCGATTCCCGGGGTAGTGACTGGACCGCCCTTTTCGAGTGAAGCCTGGGAACGAGTGTCACTTCCGCTTGCCTCCAGCTCGGTTCATACGAATTTTAGCTTTTTACTTTGAGCTCAATCCATCCCGACCTCTGTTTTTAAATTTCTTTTGCCCGTCTCGCTTTTATTATGGAGTCGTTGTTATTAAATTCCGCATAGTTTTTCAATTTTAAGTCATTTTTTTATGGATGATTTTACTCCATTTCAAAAATAATTACCTCGATAGTCTTTGAAGTCAAAACTTCCATTTTCGTTACTGTCCGTAGATAAGCGCTTAGATGGAAAAATTACAAATTAGCGTTTTAAACTAGGAAAAATAAACATCTTTAAACCGAAACTTCGCAGTGCAAAAAATGTTCAAGTTTAGTGGATTTCTGTTCGTGCATAAGATCGAAGCGACATCAAACTCCGGCGGGCATGAACTATTAAAAAAGGATGGTTTGCATGCTGCGATATGTATCTTAAAGAAAGTTAATATAAACGGCTACCGCTATTATGAGCGGTAGCCGCTCATGGTCTTCAGACGGGACTATAAAATGAGTGGTAGTTTTCAATTTTTTTAAATAACGCGAGAAATCATAATCATCGGAAATAAAGACTATTCTGACTTTATTTAGAATAAAAAAAGCGGTTTCGATTTTTTATATAACGTTTTATATGGTCGCCTTTCTTTGCATGTGCAAACTATAAAGTACTCGCAATTCTTGTCACACTTTTATTAAGTTTAATAGCAGTAATCCCGCTCAAGGTCTTGAAAAGAATAAATGAGCGGTAGTTTCAAATTTCTTGAATAAAGCGAGAAACCATAATCTTTTATAGGAATAAAAACTATTCTAACGATATTTAGAAAATTGAAAACTACCGCTCATTCAATCTTTTGAAGACCTTGAGTCGGAGGGCAATCTGCTAAGTGTGACAACTATGCTGGTTTATAGTCTGCACAGACAAGGAAAGCATACCTTATATCAAAAATCGAAATTGCTTCTGGATTCTAAATAAAGTTAGAGTAGTCTTTATTCCCGAAGATTATGATTTCCCGCGTTATTTAAGAAAATTAAAAACTACCGCTCATTTAGTCTTTTGAAGACTTTGAGCGGCGACCGATCATATAACCTCGAATTTACAATGGTTTAATAGTGTTGTGTAAAATATTTTATTTTTTAAGCAACAATTAAGATTCGATTACTATCTAAGATATGCCAACTCTCCCGCATTTTCGCTTGCTCTCCCGCTCTTCCTCATTTTACAGAAATCTCCCGCACTTTTAAAGAAAATTTAGATGATAACAAAAAGGTATACAACAACAACTCCAAGGGTTGTCACCTTGTTGTGGTGGAGTCGCTTGAGTACTTTAATGATCCTAAGAGCTATGCCGGCGGAGACCTTAGTCCCTGACAGGTTTAACCATGCCGGACTGGTCAAAGGTGAAAGGTCAGACAAAGAGCAACCCCTGGTCGTCCAGGTTGGGGGTTAGGCGTGGGGCCAACACCCCCACCCTGTAAAAAAAAAAACTTGTTATAGAAACATCAATCACAGATACATTAACACAACAAGACTTGGGAGCGAGAAGGACAGCTGGGAGAAGCATTATGATGC